>JAOEHQ010006935.1:0-17413 GCA_025447715.1 Asclepias incarnata
TGAAAAGATACTCTCAAGTGTCAACACAAAGGTTGGTGAGTTCGTAGGGTGCATACAGATTCAAATATATCCATTTCATAAATCATACAGTATATATAAATATATAAATAGATATATATACTTATCGTTCCGAGAGGATCCCAACGTGCCTCTTAATCAAGAGCACAGCTTAATCACAATTACCAATCCAATCAACCGATCATTACCAAACCATACAACAAGTCAATAAACCAAACCACATAATCAATCATCACATAAATCCATACAACACGTCAATAATCAACTATTGCGGCCTTACGGTTCAACAACCTGCCTTAACTCAACTAAGAGGCGATCGAATCAACGACGATCAACCTAGTCCGAATCAACGACGGTCAAAATGGTCAACTAGGTCCAATTCAACGACGGACTCTAGACCAAGGTCCGATTCAACGACGGACTCTAAACCAAGGTCCGATTCAACGACGGACTCTAAACCAAGGTCCGATTCAACGACGGACTCTCACAATCAAAATCATATGCCTGGGACGCATCCCGATAAGGCATTCACAAGTAAGCATGTATAATCAAATAAGATTAACAGCTATGAGTACGGCCTTACAGTTCAACAACTTGCCTAAACTCGAATGTTCTCAACTGTGTGGTCTCATATACGCCACATAATGTATACACATTAGAGCATGATCCTACCTCCAAGGCAATATTGACGCTTATGTATAGGTGTAACATTTGTCATTTTGACCTTTTGACTTTGTATATGTAATTATATTTGATTTTGTGATTTAATGGAAAGTTGGGTCATTATGACGTTACGATATTGTTAGACGTTAATTTAGCTAGCGTCTTAGAGTTGGTTTATGTTGGATAATGACTAACTAGGTGTGTTGGCGGTATTTGGTTTTGGAAATAATACCCCAACCCAATCCCCCCCCCTACTTTTGTCACACCCCTTGAAAGCGGAAACAGGAGTGCGACGCAAATGTGGCATACATTGCACAAGCTTATAAATAAACATCCACTGTCGTCATTACATTAAAAGTAAAATTGATTAATTTACAACGATAACCCAACAATTACTAGCGCGTCCACCAGTTCTTGAAGGTTAGAAACACTATTACATATAATCTAATTTAATACAATACAAAAAAAATACATTGTTCTAGACAGAATTCCAATGTCCTTCACAAGTTTTATTTCCGTGAACCCAACATATGCAGAAAATCACGTTAAACTTCAAAAGCTGCAACCTTAGAAACTGTTTCCTGAAAAGCATGTGAGTTGAGGGTCAGCTATATAAAATAGCTGGTGAGTTCACAGTTAAGTTAAATCCGAGTAAGTTTTCAAGATAATTATCAGTTCAAAGATCATGTAATAACATATAATTCAAATGTATCAAGTATATGCGAATAAGATTGTTATAACATCTAATAACAACTTATTTTCCGAACAAACCTTATCATCCAACTTATTCCAATTCCCTGAAAGAAATACTCCATGAAAATACTAAACCGATATTACTTATAACTCTCGACAGTTGTACTAATGAAACCACAATGCTTGATATCACAACATAGATCCAAAACTCTGAACATTTCCAATACAATAAACATAGAACTCTTACGATTCCATAAACGATAAAGATAGACATAGAACTCTCGCGGTTCTATTAACGATACCCGAAGAACTTTCGAATAGTTCTTTAACGATACACACAATATACGATAAACAGAGAACTCTCGATTCGACTGATGGGAGCGACCCATTGATTTCACCTCCCGGTGATGCCCTCAGGTCTCTATACGTGCCTTTAGGCCTTACTCACCGAATGTTATAGAACCCGTCGATTCTAACAAGTTTTGCCCGTAGGACTTGTATCTCAGTTAAGAGGCCACGATGGACTTTGAAACCACTTGCAAGTGCTGAGAGAGAGACAGCCTTCCATATCCCAAGGCTTTGATCCGATTCCGAACATACGAGATCGACCCTATGTATATACGCTTAAAATGGCCCTCTTGCTAATGTATTATTCGCGCTTATATATAGGGTTCCCCGCAGCGTTCCCACCACGTGAATAACACATTACCACTTGAGTCACTCCGCGTATACACTGGTCCCAAATATATAACCATGTAATCCAAACGATAATGTAACCATGTGATCCGAAAGATAATGTAACCATGTAATCCGAAAGATAATGTAACCATGTGATCCGAAAGATAATATAACCCGGTAATCCGAAAGATAATAGCTCACACGCTTGATCGATTTGACATATACGTATTCGAAGTGAAAGGCCAATACTTGGCAAGTTCTAAAGAACTATAGAAGAAGAACATGCGTATAATAATAATAATGTCATCTAAGGACATTTTGAAATGCATTGCGAAATGAGCCTATACAAAGCTTCGATAAACGATATAGATACCCGAATCCACTTACGAGATCAACAAGAAGCTCAACATCTTAGAAATACCACTACTGAGTCAATAGATAGCTTAACAACTCTGAAACACCATTACTAGGTCGATAGATAGCTTAACAGCTTTGAAACACCACTACGAGATAACCAGTAAGCTTCACAGCTTCGAAGTACGTAAACTAGATACGAGTGATTCCTAATATGTACATATATTTAACCCTCGCCCATACAAGGCCTAAATACATTTACATAGTATAATCACACCAATTGAAACCCAATGTATACATGTTAATGGCGATGCTACCTCCATGGTGCTATTGGCGCTTATAATATAGGGTTCCCCGCAGCGTTCCCACCACGCCAATAACACGTTGATGGCAAGATTACCCCAACATGTATACACAACGAAATGAGATCAACTACTAATACTATTCACTATATGATTATAATCTAGAAATACAACAACATAAGCACATTACCGTAAGAGGTTAGAAAACTTACGCCACTTACAATAATGGACGTGAGAAAAACTCCACCCACGAAGACCGTGTCACCAATTTTTACTCTTAGATGTTTTTGACATAATATCAAACAGGTCCTGAGGTCGAAACAATTACAGACAATTGTGTAAACCGAAAGATATCACGGTCCATAGCCAATGCCATGTTATAATTTTGGTTTTTTAAAAAAAAAATCATATCTTTACTCCCTTATAAAGTGTATAACCCCTCTCCTTTTTCCAACTTTCCACAATTGAATTGACTATTATACCCTTATTATTTTTCTTTACTCCCCACCGGTCACACTACATTCTACCGCAACTACCCTTACAAATCCATACCCTTACCCAAATCCCTTCCCCATCGATCCATATCCAAATACCCAAACGAATCACCACCACCAGAAGCGAACTTCCAACCCCATACGATGCCATCACCAGAATCGAATCGATCATAGATGATCTTCACCACCAGAATCGATCATCACCACCACCATGCTTATGCTAATCGATCATCACCATCACCATAATCGGTCATCACCACCACCATGCAATGATTTCTTCAAACCCCACCACCAGAATCGATCATCACCACCACCATCCTTATGTTTTCTTCAAACCCTAATCGAATATCACACACCACAACCGATTTGCATCACCACCACCGATGCATCCCAACACCACCGCCGATCTGCAGCACCCCCGATGCATCCCAACACCACCGCCGATCTGCAGCACCAACGACGTAAAGGTAGTCCACCGATTGGAAAAAAGGGGCCACTGGTTTCTCCCTCCCAAAACACACACACACACACGCGCAACCATTCACCGGCGCCACCATCTCCAACCCCCCGCCGCCATCACCACTCCACCATCTTCGCAAGCCCTAACTCCAAGACCCCTCCCGTCAAGTATTTCTATCCGTTTGAATATACACTCATATATGGTATTTTTTTTCCCCCTTTCTTTCTTTATTTTTAGATCTGCTATTATTTTTTAATTTAGAAAAATATAACAAAGATGAAAAATATTAACGTTTGATAATAATAACGTTTGATTAATTTAGTGCGTGATTTTGGTTGGCTGGTTATTTATTTTTTGGGGTTTTTTTTTATTGAAGGTTAGGGATCTGGGTTTTTTTTTATTGAAGATATTATTCATTTCCATTTGGTAGATTTGTTGCCTTCACTGAGCCTAAATCCATATACGTGCTACAATTTTTGGTAAATTGTATTCTCATTTTTATTGTTGATTGCACCCATTTGCATTTACCAGGAGTTTTACAAGAAGCTTCTCTTCCCCTTATTGTATATATTACAGAATCACATTCAAATAGTTCCTCTGGCAGTGAAGTAAATGGTTTAAACGTTTCAGCCGTTCTGGACAACATCATGGTATGCTGTTTACATGCCACCGAGTTGAGTAACATTTAGGATATGCAAAAGCTCTATAATGTTTGATTAACATTTAGGATATGCAAAAGCCCTTTTATCATAAAAGTTTTCCTTAAATATTTGTGATTGTTTAAAAGTTATGTTATTGATTAATGTGATCAGTTAGTATGTAATGTAATTATATGTGAATTTTCGAGGTTTTACGATTTTAGATGATGAATAGATTAAATAATGAAATATTTTTAACATAGATATGGCTAGCTTCCAATTGTTTTGTGGTTTATATTTGTACCAGATAAAGGTAGCATATAGACCGAGTGGGAGTTTCAGTCTTCGTGATTTTCATCATGTGTTTAACAACTTGCCTATAGATGCTTTCTTGCCAGAACTCAACAATAATGCAGCTTTGCTTTTTTTCTGGTAACATTTTTTTTTTGTTTTGTTTTTTTTTTTTACGTATTATTGAATAAATATAGCTTTCTAGAATACTCTTATATTCATTCATTGTATGGCTTTATAGTTTTTATACTCATCTAAGATAAGTTTATTCTCCTTTTTGATAGATGTCAACCTTCCAAGTGTCCTTAGCGATAAAATGGAACACTCATACAGCTTTTATTGTTGTATTATGGGCATGATGGCATAGATCAGGTATATGAATTTATTAACTGAAGGTGCCGTGTATGCATATGAAAGAGAATATTTAAGTTTTATTATGATTTTTACCATCGGTTACATCTAAAGTGGGTTGTCATTTATGTTTTGTATAATCTTAAGCAAAAACCCGACCCTCATTATGACCCAAACTCAGATAACCTAACCTATTTTTGCATTTGGTTTTATGCAAAAATAGATACCTCAATTGTAGTAAGCAGAAACCCAATCTGGTGGACGTCTTTTTGACCCAAAGTTAATATGTATATATTTTTTTGAGTAATTAGTCAATATGTATATTTATTACTCACAATACATTAGTAACATATTTTGAGTCGCCAACTGTTAAATTCCATTAGTTTTTAAGTTGATTTGAAGATAGGTGTTGTAATGGATTTGAATTACTCTTTAGTAAAATCTCATGCACTATAAATGGTTGCCGCTGTATCACGCGGGTAGTAGACTAGTTGGTACTATGAAAATGAACAAAAGACCTGGCCCATTTTTTACCCATACTAAAAATTGACCCATTTCAACCTTTACCCGTTTTGCCAATGTACACGTCCACCGGCTCCATAACATATGTTTGTAAAGTGACCTTTAGTACTATTTGATAACTGAACAACTGAGTTTAGAGTTTAAGTCAAATTGAGTTCTGTTAAGTCGAACTTCATCACGTTTTGAGAATATGAGCTTAAAATTTACTATTAATTGAGTATGAGTTAATAAGAGTTTCATTTCAATATTGATGGGTAGAAATGTAGTTTTAGTAGGTGCTTTTTGAATCAAAGCTTCATTATTAATAAAACATATATAGCAGAGTATATGATACGACCAACCCAGCAAGCCCCAAGACATGCAACCCCAGTCGTTAGCCCAATCCAAGAACGGAGGCCTGCACGTGTTATCATGAGAATTGCATGTTTTATGAATTCGTTTATTTATGTTCAGTTGTTGCATCTCAGAGTTAGTTTTATTTTGCACATGCTGTCAGTTTCTTGCATTAATTTATGACCCATGTTTACTTTCTTTTCTCATTGCATTGTAGTGGTTGCATGAGAAATAGGGCCAACCAAGCCTGACCGACCCATGCCAAACGATTGCTTTTATTTTGGACCGTCTTGGAAATATTAGTAACAATGCTTTTTGTTCAGCTTCTGATTTTAGACTCCACTTGCTTATTTTCAGGTAACTATATAGACGAGAACCATCTCAAATCCATGTTGTCCAAGATACCCTGTGCTTGGTGTACTATGTTGCATATTCTTTGCAAGGATGTAAAAGTCGCTAATGAATTGAGCCTTTTCTTTGGACAATATACTTGGGTTACTTGAAGATTTGTTTGTAAAAACCTGGTTTTTTGTGAGTTCCTGCATTTTTCCTTTTCTGATGTGTTTAACTAGAATGCCTATATTTATCTATCGTGAATTCTAGGATTTCTATTTTGTTGGAACAATCTTTGAAACCACAATATGCTTGGCATTTTTGAGTGATATTCATAAGGAACCTTTGGAAGAATTTTTAAGTATATTCATAAAGAATATTGTTTTCACAAAGGTCCATGAGTTTTTGGCAAATAAAGGCGCTTGCCTTCATTTCCAGTCGGGGGATGTAAATAAGTTGATTTCTACAATTTGCATTGCCTTTATTTCCAATCGGGATGTAAATAACTTGATTTATACAATTTGCATTGCCTCATTTGTGCGATGGTTTCTCCCTACTGACACTTTACATAGGATTGGAATGGTTTCTTTGTAAACTTTTCATATTATTTGTACAAAATATGACTTTTTACCTCCACTGTGGAGATTTTTTGTATAAAAGTTTTATAGATGCATATTATACAATGTAGTAACTATATAGGCTTCTTAGCACAAGTCTTTGGTTTGAAATCATTGTTGTCACGTCACCTCGCATGTTTTATATTGTCATCGCCGTTTTGCCGTCGCAACGTGCGGGCACCAGGCTAGTAACCCATAACATTATATAATATTAACTTTACAAACCAAATTATTTTATAAATTGTTAGAATTTTTTTTTAAGGTATATACAAGTTTACATTAACATCACAATTCTTTACACACAATAATAATCACTATTATGGTCATGATATCATTCAAGAATTTGAACCGATCGCACTAGAGAATGGGTGGTTGTTTGGTTCAATTCTAGTGTGATTTTTTAAATTATCATTTCATATTTTATTAACTTAATTTTGTTGAACTTTAATTATGTCTATAGAAAATCATAAATGGACGTAAAGAGGCGTTACCTAGTTTAACTATGTTCTAAAGGCCTAAAAGATAATGTGTTGTTTGTTAACAAAAATTAACATGGGCATAATTCAATCAAATCATCCTTGAGCATCAAAAACCTCATTTTCTTGTAGTGAGTTTTTTTTAACGACATGGAAACAAATATGTTTTAAACAAATTTAATATGGACATTACACCTTGTTAAGCATCAATATGATGTGTCATCGAGAGAAGAGTTTGAAATTACATGTAGGATGATGATGTGAAATTTATAAGATACAATGCTTATTTAAATACTAAAAGAAATAGATTCCTTTATATGAGTTTTTAGAAAAATTACCTAAAAAATATATATTTTGGTAGGGGATATCATCCATACTGTAGCAATATGCAATTTTAGAGGCAAAATAAAAAAAAAAAATTCTTAACAAATCTACATTACCTATAAATTCTCCTTTTGATGGTTGTTTTCAGGACGGATCCACATTAAGAATGGTAGGGGGCACTGCCCCCGATAAGTATGAAGTTATTGATTCAATTGCTATTAGTTTTCAAGATAAATCTGGCCCAATATTCTCAATTCCTTTAGCCCATTTTTTTAATGCCCTCCTCAAATTAATAAAAAACTGATATAGAGAATGAAATTTTATTTTATTATTATTATTGTCCTTTATTAACACAAAAGCATGTGAACAGTGTTTCACCGACTTTTTTCCAGACATTTTCGGAGTAAGATACATAACAAGAGTGTAAAATTTAAATAATAAGTTTGGTTGGATGGACTGTTCAAACATTGGTTTTTGGAATCATGTGACATGGGTTCGAAACATGTCATACTTAAAAAAAACCAATTTTTTAGTTTAGGCAGAGCAAGACTAAAAGGGACCAAGTAGCAAGTGGGACCCAAAACAAAAACTATACAATATACATTATATGGTTGCTATTTTTTTTTTTTTTTTTTTTTTAATGATATTTCCCCCCCTTTTATTCCTTATAATAAAATAATAATAATAACTTCTCAAAACAAATTAAGTTTGAATGAAAAATATTTTAAGATTTTTTTTTTCCATTTTTTGTAGCCAAAGAAAGTTATTATACCATATATTAACATGTATTGTTATCCCTTCTTTAAGTTTTTAGTAAACATGGAAAGAAATTACTTCTATTATTAATACATGAAAATGAATATTGTATCATGTTTGCACAAAATAAATAAATATATAATATAATGGATATGTTAGATTAAATTTTTATAGGCTTTTTACATGTTATTTTATTTATAAAGATTCAAACATGTACCAAAAAATCTACTATCATTATGTATTTTTTAAAAACGCAATTCTCAGGTATTTCATTTACTTGGTTTATGTATGCAATGTATTTGGCAAGACACTTAACAATCAATGAATAAAGTGAATTTGAAAAAAACAATGAGAGTGCAATTATTTATCGAACAATGATTGGATTGGATGTATTGGACGTATATTACACAATCATTCAATAATATGGATAGGTTTTGTCTAAGTATACAAAGTAAAAAATATGATGGTAAAAATAAAACAGTGGTTTGTGGTCCCACTAAGCAATTTGTTTGGCCGGAATCTGAAAAGGAACAAAAACAACGTATGGATGTATAAAATCTCATACATGTGTTTTTTTAAACTACACTTCCTGTGACATTATATTGTAAAATTTTTATGAACTAAGTGAGTGACTGAATTGTATTATAGAAACATGTTTATGTTATTTGTTAATACAACTTTAACAATAACTAGCATAACAAAATTGCATCAATAACAAACGCAATTGTCATAAACAGGGGCGCAACTTCTATAGGGCGGGAGGGGGCTCTTAATCTTTTCATTTTCCTGCCACATCAGCATCATCTTCTCACCTCTTTCACCTTCAATTCTCATTTTCCTCTTAATCATTCACTTACCATTTGGACCCCATCTTTATTTAATTAAAAACACAATGTATATTAATTAAAAATAATATATTTCATTAATATTTAAAATAAAATACAATTAAAATCAAAACTATTACATTAATTAAATATAAAACAAAAAAGACAAACTTATTAAAATTAATTTCTAACTACTTTAAAATATAATGTTTACAAAAATAATAATACTAAAATAAATTGTGACAAGGGGTGTCGGTAAAATATAAACCGAAAATAGAGAAAGCAATTTGTAATTCTATTAATAAAATTTATTGGAGTAAATAAATGTGACAACCATTCTTTCTAGTTTAAAAAAAAAGTAAAATACTAAATTTAATGGGTTAATGGGATGTAATTGGTTAATCTTGCCCACCAAACAGCCTCCTATAGTCCTATTTACAAATTTTCTTTTTTGCTTTCTTCTACCTCCAACTCTGTTGTTAACAAAAAGACAAAACAATAAGATTAACAGGAAAAAAAACAATAGAGACAGTCAGTGATCCATTCCACCGAGATAACCTTCACGGTTTCACCCACCACCCTTAAAGCTTTCACCCCATTTCACTTGCCATGTCACCTCATTTCACCACCTCTTCACCTAGCCCTTTATATGATATCGATGTAGGGCTCTTTTCCTCTATTTATGTTTAGGTGAACTAAAAAAACAAACTATATTTACAATGATTATAACCGTAAATCTGTAATCATATATATTAGTCTAGCTATGACAACTCATATTTGATTGAAGATAAAATTGTTTCAAAGTAATATAGTGATTACATATAAAATTTTATTTTCATATTAACATTTACTAGATTTTGTAAATACATAGTTAGATTAAAATAACGAAATTAAAATATTTGTCGTGAAGTTATTTTACATCTTACAAGACTCATTCATATTATTGGATATATTTTTATACATGCCCCAAATATACTTAACAAGTTACAAGACTCGTAAAACCTTCTAATTTTTTTAAAACTTGTAACATGAGAAGAGCTAAATGAACTGTGAAAATCTACTTATGATTAACATCACCATCTACCAATTTATGAGTTAATATATTATTGTTGCATTAGAAACCTAACTATTTTCATAATAAAAACAAAGTTAAGACAATAGGTGACCCGACCCGTTTTTAACGGAATCGTTATGACATGTTACTCATCTCGCTCATGTTATAACCTTTTCTCTCTGTGCCCCTACAAACTAAAATCCTAGATCCGCTTCTGGTTGTTTTACCTATGTGGCTATGTGTCTTGAACAAAACAGTGTACTGGCAAAGTCTATTTATTGCAAACCTTCCTTTTTGTTATGACTCATATTTTAGAAATCGGCTCATTTTGTTAGCTTACACTGCGGTTCAATATACATTTGCCCTTCAACATTTACAAATGTATAGATATGTACATGCATCTCCTTTTCTTTAGACTTTGTTGGATTCTGGTACTCAAAAAATAAAGTAAAGGAGAATGTCCTAGCCTATCTCCGAAATTACATTAGATCCATGTCATGCAGCGCGCACTACTATAATACTATATCTTAAAACGTTTACACTTGCATGTTGTAGTATACCAAAGCTTTATTTATTCTAATGAAATTAAGAGCATGTTTCTTTTTTACTTTTTATTTTTTTTTAAACTTTAACTGTTATTTACAACCGTCAAAACCCACCAAATTAACGGGTCAGCAAACTATATGATTATAAGAAACGGGCCCTAACTATTGTACTGTACATACCGTCTACATGTCTCAATACTCTCCTTGACTTAATGTAAAAATGTAATATGACTATGTTTGGCTTCTAAACATTAATTTAGAGCTCATTTGTTTGCCATCGTGTGACGATTTTATGCTTTTACCCATGTTTGTTGATTATACTACTGTAATTTCAACCTATAGAATCTTTGTTTAGGGTTGGCGGAGTGGGAGGCCGGGTTCCCATCGAGCTCCTCCACACCGGCGGTAACACCGGCCCCGCCCCCGCCAGGTTGCTTTGGAAGGCATGCTTAGCAGGTTGAAAGCCCGGTGGTGACAAACTCAAAAGTAACCGTTGGGAGGGCTTGAAAATGTAAAAAAAAAAGAGTTTTAAACAAGTTACCGTTAGGAAGGACCAAATCTGTAAAAGAAAAAAAAACATGTTACCTTTACTAGCCGTTAGGAGGACCAAAGGTGTAAAGTTTTTTTTGTTATATATACAACATACTTCCATTTTAAACAACATAAAACACTTTCATTTCAAACAACACTCTCAGCAAACCAACCACCACCGGTTGAAAACTTAATTTAGTTTATTTTTATTTTTTAAAATGTTGCAATGTTCCTTTTAAGATTTATATACTTTTATTTTTTAATTTTTAATAAAATATTATGTTTTTATAAGTATTGTTTAGTTTAATACTTTAAGGGAAAAAAAAATTTGGGAGGGCTGAAGGACTGAAATGAGTTGCCAGAATTCTATTGGTGGGATTTGGTAGGGTTGAAAATCTCAATCATATGACTCCATGTGCCGAGTTTTTTGACAAAATAGTGTATTTGGAAAATTTAATTACCAAAATGTTGTATTTTAAAAAATATTTGTTAAAGTGGTGTTTTTAAAAAAGATTATTTACTAAAATGAGGTGGAATATACTTTTTTTTGAAAGGTGAATTTCGCTTAAAACTTCGTGTCGCGATTCGACAGCGGGAGGTCTAACATACGTTGTCTTAACCGGATCCGCGCTAGAGAGCTCCCTCGAAGTAGAAATGCCTATTTCAAATACCCGATTTGTAAGGAAATAAAACTCACAAACTAAAGTCAACATTTCTTTTTCGGAGCTACAATCTAAGATCAAGCTTATTGATAAACAAACTAGCATAGTACCCGTGCGTTGTAGCAAGACATTTTTTACATGAAAAAGTTTTAGATACAAACATGATAAGGTCACTAAGAGACATTAATTAGGATGGTTGACAACGAAACTATAAAATACATATACAATATTTAGTATGTGTCGTTACATTTAACATGCTTGCAAGGTCTCCATATGTTTGCTCGAACTAACAAAACCGGCAGTTGATGGTGATGATTCAGGCAAACAGGGCGGCCGATGGTGGTGATGCTCCAGGCGTGTGAAGAGAGGGTGAGAGTAGTATACTGTTGGTGGTTGGTGTTGATTGGCGGTTGTCACACCCCGCCCAAGGCGAAATCTAGCGAAGTGTGAATTCTTGAGATCACAACACAAATTATAAAAAACGACCTCTAAATGAGACTTTTCGAAATATTATTGATATAATAACCAGGATCTTACATGAAGAGTAAATAAGTTCATAGAACTTATTCTAGAGATTTTACAACATGATTAGTTAAACGAAATGCTAGAAAATCTCCAGCCTTTAGTGAATGCATATGTGACTCTCAAAAAGCATGCCTCATCTACATATACTTCAAGTATCTTAATTCTCTGAGAATACATTAAAATACGTCAACATAAAGTTGGTGAGTTCATAGGTTTTTGATAAAGATTTACGTGAACCACAAGACCTGAATGACCACTGCTTACCACAATGTTATAAATAGCTTATAAAATATTGAGAGAGTTTCGTAATTGCCTTATGTATAAATGTTTAGATTTCCCTTTTAAAATAGTGGCGATACTCCGAATTGTAGTGCCTCGCACTATGATGTTTTCCGGATTTCTATCCGTAAAAGATGACACATAGGCAATACGTAAAAGAACTAGTACTTGTATCCATAAAAGAGTATATTAATTTATAGATGGTATAACCCAACAGAATAGTATAAATGATTTGTAAAGAGTATAAATGATTCCTTTAGAGATTTTCGTGGACCATAAGAATTCATACAAATATCATACGTAGTTCGCAAGTACCAACAGTTTTTGTATGCTATGTCTTGAGTACTAATGCCTTAACATATTTTTTACCCCTTAAGTAGTGTTTCACTCAAACACTATTCGTTCAAATACTATATGCCCATTTCCCTGGTTAGCATGACTAACCCTGGCAGGGGTGTCAATCCCGATAGTACTATCCATAATATTCACGCAATGGTTTCACGACATCAAGATTCCAAGGGGATTTCATGAGTGATAGTTACATAGCATATATAAACTATAAAACACTTGTCTAGCATAATAGTTCATGAATTCATGAAACCCATAGTAAGAATAGTATATCACAATAGAGTAGTAAAGATGTTTTTCATAGAAAGATACATATAGTTTTGTAAAATGACCAAGCATGTATTCTCATCCCAAAAACAGTTCAAAAGAGTTTAAAGTGAGACTATGAACTCACCTCTAACAACAATGAATATGATAATGACTGAGAGTGATGTGAGTGACGACAACCGAGTAGATGGATTCTGATTCATAATTTGACCTAATCATATTTAGAGTTCGTTTAACGACCATGATTTCTATAATATAGGTACTAAGAATGTTGTCATTAAAAATACGCTTGTCAACGTAGTTCATTGTTAATAATTTATTGTTGCAATAAAGACTAGTAACAATATCGCTACCTATATTTGGAAGATTACTTTAAGTTCCACCAAAGGAGTGTCTTTATAAAATGTATAAAATTCCATACCTTTATTTCTTTATACAAAATATGTTTATTTTGTAAAGAATAAGTGTAGGAATCAAATACATATATAATTATGTAACCATGACTAAGTAGTTAATAATGATTCATGAAGTAAATACATTTTGTACGTATATGTATAGTTTTCTTGTAAAAGTATAATTGACAAGCATAATAGCAATAACATTATGATCAGTGTTAATATCATGAGGCATATATATTTTAGGTTTTGTAGAATTCTTACGAAAACAAGATGACGACCTTGAAGGTTTAGGACCAAGAAGGATCGAAATGGCTTGGCTAGCATGAACATTAACACCCTTAACCTTGAATTTCCTAGCTAGGTTGTGCTTGAGATTTCTTGAAAATCTTGTTATAGGAGCTGAGATGATTTGAAGATTATAATGGACTCGAAAGACACACTCGAAAAGGCCTAGAATAGCTTAGAAATCTCCCACGAGCGTTCGACTAAATACCAACTTCGTAACGAGCTATAAAAACAACTCGAAAGGATCTCCTAATAGTTAGAAATACTTCTGCTGTTACGACACCAACGTGTTCATCTGCGTGCTCTCATTTCTCCCAGGTTTAGATAGATATTTTATGGTTGCCTAGTCTGAGAAATGTCAAGAGGAAGGCTCTAAAGATCCGTGTGAGCTTAAAGGGTGTTTACGTTTTTTTCAAGATGATTATGAGTAGATGATGTTTTTGATGAACTTGTGTGTTTTCCTGCTCCTTTAGAGCTGATCGAATCAGAGAAGGGAAGATCGAGTTGAGAGTGATGGATCGATGGTGTGAAGAAATGAGTTACTTAAGTCCCTATTTATGGTAGTAGTGATGCCGTGGGCTTCAAGGATACAAAAGGACGTGTCATGCTTTTAGGTGATGATGAGTAGAGTGGGCGATAGAGGTGCTTGTAAGCTAGTTGGGTTGGTTTGGGGCTGTCAACAAGAGGGAAAAGAAAACAATAAGAAAAATGGTATTTGACATTCTTGTATATGTGCGAGTTGGACGAAATAGATGGATAGCTGGTAAATTAATTAGTCTTGCAAGTCGTATAGTCCATGCAAGTTGATCATAATATTTAGATAGCAACTTTAGATATTCTCAAGTCATTCTTGTTTATTAAATCAAAATCTTATTTGTTGTAGGTTAACTAGTTCAACATATATAGCTTTCATGTATCTTAATGAGCTAATTAATGGCATGATAGGAGTTTTTGCATGTCTAAGGCCATATGGCCGTAAATTTTGGGTAGACAAAATGAGTATATTTGGTTTCCATGTAATTGTTAAATGATACATATGTAAAGAGTTTTCATGCATATATCTTTCATGAGTTTAATAGGTTCTTAATCACGTTTTAAAAGACTAAGCTATTTAGACATATCAAGTATTTATAATAAATATACTAACTTGTTTATAACTAAGTAATACTTTGTTTGTCACCAAATAAACGTTTAGTTCATTAAAATATAACATCTAATTATTGAATTTATTTCACTAGAATAAAATAAATTACTCGATTTTTGCCGGTTATCACAGCGGTTGAGAGAGTGAGAGAGACGAAAAGAAAAGAGAGGAAGAGAAGGGGGTGGGCACATGTGTGTGTTTTTTAGGTTAGACATTTTAGGTTTGTTTGATTCAATAATTCATAGGGGTATTTTGGGGAGTTGAGGGTTGTTGGTAGGATAGGTAGTAAAAGTAGAATGATATTTTAGGTAGATTAGAGTTGTAATTTGAGAAATGGGGGTGAAGTTCCCTTTTATGAAGTAGTATAGATTGACGGGCAATTTTGGAGACGACTTGTTAAATAAAAGGAGGTGATGATGCTTCGGCTTTTTCGTCTGATGTTATCATTCTAGATGTAGGAGTAATAAGTATTGTTTTTCTCGCATTCGTTTAATTTCGATTGTTTTTCTTATACCTTTATGGGAGACATTGCGCGTTTGGTAGAAGAGGCTCAGAGTAGAGAAGCTCCTATTCAACGTTTGGCTTATTGCAAGGTCCAATATTCACCTCATATCTTTTTGTAAATACATCTCTATATAATTATATAAGATTATTATGAAATTACATTATTATCTCCGTTAATATGAGGGCAGGCGGAGTCGTCATCGGGTTGGGGAATTTATCACCCCATACCGGCGGCGGTAAGCCGGTAACAAATTTATGCTTTGACAGTATGGTTGAGAGTATATAAGCCCACGAGTGATAAATGGAGAGAGAAAGAAAGGAAGGAAGAAAGAGAGAGAAAGTGGGTGAGGATAAGAGAGAGAGAGAGAGTGTTGTGATTGGAGAAAAATTTGAGAGAGTTAGAATCTAGTGAGTGTCAGTAAAAATGGTTGGGAGGGTTGATTGGGAGGGCTGGAGTGATGAAATGAGTTGGAAAAATTTTATATTAAAAGATTGATTTTTGCTCATGTCATTAATTAAAATTTGATTTTAATTTAATAAATTCAAATATGATCATTAATTATGAAAAGTAATTTCGACATTTTATAATTATAGTATATAATTATTTTAATGATATAATTATGGAAAACAATTCCTAAATTTTATATCATCTTTCATAATGTACAAAGATTGATTAATTTAATAAATTCAAATATGATCATTAATTATGGAAAGTAATTCTTACATTTTATAATTATAGCATATAACTATTTTAATGATATAATTATGGGAAACAATTCCTAAATTTTATATCATCTTTTTTTTTTTTTTTCAATAACTTTTTTGATTTTTTTTTTGTTGATAAGTTATAAATAAATGATATCTAAAAATATTGAATTTATTTATTAATATAAGTTAAAAAGATATTTGTCGCTTCAATATTTCGCTACGTGTCGATCAAATGATGCTACAATGTTACGTGTCGATTAAAAGATGTTACAATTAGCCTTATTTAAAAATTAACTTTCATAGTGTACAATGATTGATCGATTCATATATCTAGCATACTACCCGCGCAGTGCAGGAGTTTTTTTGTTTGATTCATCGCAATATTGCAAAGGAATTTAATAGTATAAATAATAACGTGATACATGTATCATTTTATAAATAAATCGATCTTCCAATAAATTATAAAACGGTATTAATAAATGAGTTCATTAAGAAAAACTTAAGTTATGAATAATTTTTATAGTATTTTATGTATATTATAATTATTAAACAAATAACAATTACGTTATTATGAAAACTTAATATGTTTATTCCGCGTATTACGCGGGAAATAATCTAGTTTAATTAGATAGTAATATTTTTATGATACACGTTTTTACTATCAGACTGTTATTTCAAAAGACTAAATACATATGATTAAACATGTTTAAATTTCACTTTATCGATAAAAGTGTTAATCATAAAATATATCAATTCATATATCTTACGAGTATTAAGACTAGTATAGTTAAAAACTTAAAATAATGAAATCATTTAATATATATAGAAATAAAGAGGAAAGGGTATAATAATCAATTTAAATGAAAATGGAGGGATTGAACATGCAAAAATGACCAAAGCATAGGGATATTTTTGCATTTAACTCTTCCAGAATCCTCTTTAGAAAACGGTTTCTATTTCCATCCCATCAAACACACATAATCAAAAACTCACACACACACACACACAAACCATGACGGCGAAACACTGGGAGATG
>JAOEHQ010006946.1:0-17411 GCA_025447715.1 Asclepias incarnata
GAGGGGTTCCTTGCACCATTCAGGGGTCAAAGATATCATTTAAATACTTGGTTGGATGGACGAAGACCAGAGAAGGCTGAAGAATATTTTAACATGAAACACTCGTCTGCTAGGAATGTCATTGAACGATGTTTTGGGGTATTAAAAAAAAGATGGGTTATACTCAGAAGTCCATCATTTTATCCCATTTAAACACAAAACAAAATCATTCTTGCATGTTGTATATTGCATAATCTCATACGCAAGGAGTATCCTGATGATCCAATTAATAATGGGGAAATTAGTGACAATGATGATCAAGATCATGATCATGGTCATGATCATGATCTTGGATCACGAGTGGAGCATATAACTACAGTTGGAACTTCAAATGAATGGACAAGTTTTAGAGCAAATTTGGCCACTTCTATGTTTAATGCTTGGAGATCTAGGCATCAATGATTTAGGAGTGCTGATCGGCTGAATTTTTTTTCTCTCTTTTCCAGAAAGTGTTTTTATGAGACTTGAAGTGTGTAATACTATACACTATGTTTTTTTTAAGTAATTGTTGTCTTAATATATAACAAAAAGTCTTTTTTTAATATGTGTATTGATATCTATTTTTTATATTATGTTTTGATATGAACTACATCATTAACCTTACGTGTGAAGGCATGGAATCACAACCAGAAGGTGAAAGGGGCCCGGGAAAGAACAAAAGAAAATGGAATGAAATAGAAGATGAGAAACTGGTTGGAGCCATGATTGATGTGATTAACTCGGGATCTCAATTCAAGTCAGACAATGGTTTTAAACCTGGGTTTTTCAATGCTGTGGAAAAGCAACTAGCTGTCTTACTTCCCAATTCAGGCTTAAAGGCGAAACCACATATTGAATCACGAATTAAGACTCTAAAAAGTGACTGGTCTGCTGTGCATGACATGCTAGAATGGAATAACACGAGTGGCTTTGGATGGGACCATGAAAATAATATGCTTGAAGCACCCCAACCAGTTTGGGAAGCATATATTCAAGTAAGTATTTATTTATATAATGAAAGATAATTTCCATATGTATGCATGAGATATTACTTTGGACCAAGTGTAACAAGTACTATTATAACAATGTCACTATCTATGAGGGTTGGAATTCGATGAGCCACTGTTACAACAATGTCGTTTGAAAATTCTTGCCTTATGATCCTCTGTACAGTGGCATCTGTGTCTGAATCAATAGATGCATTAGAACTAGAATCTTATTTCCCCTGAGCAACACTCTTCCAAGACAGTAGGATAAAGAATTTTTATTAATCGTATTCTTCAGTTCATGGACCTTAGTAAGCAACTTATAGTAGTATATACAATATACATTAAGTGTGGACTCACGAAGTAAAAGTCGAGCCCTTTAACAGTGTATATTAGAGTGAGGTTGTTACTATGACATATTATTGTGCCTACTTACAAGATTTCTTTTTTATTTTATAAGTTATGTTTTCAACAGCAACTTGCTTTCTTTAGCTTGCAATACTATTCATTTCTTATTGTTTTCTGATATATCATCCAACAAGAAAGCAAATAAGGAATATTGAAGTACTGTTATGTGTTTTCATACTTGCTTAATTTTAATTTTTTGATTATTGGTTTGTAAGGTGCACAAGAATGCAGCAAAATGGAGAGGTAAAAAATTCCCTCATTACACGGAGCTTTGTCTGGTGTTTGGAAAGGACCGTGCAAACGGAAAAGATGCTCAAACAGCTGCTGATGTTGTAGCAGAGATGGACAATGAACAAGAACAACATAGTGATGATGGATTAGAAGAATTGTCATTTGATCGACCATTGAACAATACTTCGTCTGCTCCTCCTCCTTTAAGAGAAGAGTCTACCATTCGCCGAAAGAGAAAAAGAAGCAATACATGGGAACCTCTTGTTAACAGCTTGAAAGATTCTGCTGACATAGTTGGTTCCAAGATAGAGGAAGCAACAAAAAGCTTCACTGCAGTGTTAGGAATCGAGAAGGATCGCGAGGAGCTTCGTAAAAAGCTTCATGCCGAGATGAAGAAAGTGGATGGCTTGAGTCCCCGTGAATGCAACAAAGCTGTGCGTATGCTTTCACGTGATGAGGACTTGATGGTGATCTTTTATACGGTTCATGATGAAGACAAACAGGAATGGGTAAAAGACGTGTTTAACGGTGATGTTTGACACCTTGAAGTTTTAGAAGTGTTTACTAAATTTCAATATTAACCAATATGCATGTCATTTTATTTTCCAAATACTTGTTAGTTCGCATATTTAGGTGGTCAATGTTTTGAGTTTGTTATTATGCAAGACTTACTGTTGACACATGTGTTTTAACTCTTTATGAAACTTTGTTATTTTCTATTATGATGTTGACGTTAATCTGATTGTATCTTGTGTTTATATTTTTGTTTAATGATGACTGTTTATTAACTAAATAATGTAATTTTTATTTTTATTTGTGAAACAGTAACATTCATATAATCGTTAAGCCCATATATGTGTATTTTAGATTTTTAGATAACAAGGATATTCTTGTCATTTGACATTATTTCCATTCCATTCCCTCCTATATTTTAGCATACCAAACAATTCAACCTTAATGATATATTTCATTCTAATAACCAACCAAACATGTAGATGGAATGGTAATTACATATTCCATTACCTCCCTCATTCCATTACCACGTTCATTCCATTCCATTATTATTCCATTCAGTCCAACCAAACAGACCCTTATTATCTCCTTCTCTCTTCTCTGTATATCTATCAAAGGAATGTGTTAACCCAACAGCAACCCAACTGCTACCTGATCTCAAATCGTATGTAAAAGTTATCTACTTTGTTTACTTCATTCATTTTTGATGTTAAATCCGGTCTTCCTTGACTCGCACGAGTCCCGATCCGCATCAACTCGGACCTAGTCACGATTCTTCAATGAGTCATACACCCTGGCGAGTCACTGAACGAGTCGGCTCTTTTTAACCTTGTTTTGACTCGATTCGTATGAGTCGACTCGTGAGTCGTGACTCGTACGAGTCTAACAACTATGATTTTGATACAGAGTAAAGTGTGTCGTTTCATTTGTTCTATGAAGAGAACAACTCTGTTTGAAGTTTTTCCCTTTTTTTATAGGAGTGATGATTTTTGAGCTATTATGTTTTATATGTTGGTTACCGAAGTTAGCAAATCATTTGCGTTTTTAAGGCTAAGTGAATATTTAGGTTTTCTTTTTGAAACATATAAGCTTTGGTGAAATTAATTTCAATATTTGAAAACTTCAAGTTACGAAACACTATGGCTGGTTTTCATGATTTTTTGGTACTTGTAACTGATTGCTTAGTGTAATGAACTGAATGTAGATTGGTTAAAAATGTAGAAATACTGAATTTGGTGAATTGATGATTTGTGAACTTGTAGAGATGGAGAATTTGTGTTTGTATGGACATCCGAATGAAACATGGGAGGTCACGCTGCCAGCAGAGGAAGTCCCTCCAAAACCAGCTTTGGGGATCAATTTTGCAAAGGATGGGATGTACAGAAGAGATTGGCTGTCGTTGGTGGCTGTCCATACCGACTCTTGGTTGTTGGTGGTTGCTTTCTACTTTGGTGCTCGCTTGAATAGAAATGAGAGGTACCTTCTATCTCATACATCGTAATTATGCCTGACTATAATCTTGTTTCATTCTGTTCATACACATATTATCATCAAAAACAATTGCAAACATCATCAAGACGATGAGGCGGACTAGTGTCTCACATATCTCTCGATGACTCTCAGAGGGCCTGTAGCCCTCTTTCTTAATGAGCTGCAGGATGCCCAGAAGCACTGAAGAACAACTGGAGCTAAAAGCTGCGTATTGGGCTAGCTCCCTAAAACTGTAAAAAAAAAAAAAAAGTAAAAGATTGTGTAAACAACCAAAAAAAAAAGTTTCTTTACAAGTTAAACAAGAGTTTTATACATCGAAAATAAATCATAATACATACTCATGGACCTAATGATTAAGATGAAAATGTGTGGCAATCAATGGTAAATAACGAGTGAGAAAATTCCAAAAGCACCTAAAGTATTAAACAAAATAGGTTTTAGTCTGATCCCAAAATAGATATGACCTAAAGTAGGGATGGTTTTCGGTACAGTACCGGAACCGGTTATTAACAAAAGTGGGAACCGAATACCGTACCGAAGTTATAGTTTCGGCACCGGTTCGGTACTGGTACGGTACCGGTATTTTCGGTACCAATACAACTTAGAACCGGTTTGCATGGTAGTATATTTCTATCTCAACAAAAATAAAGGCTAGCTAAATGTACATTTTAAAACAATCTTTCGTTTATTGTATATTCAAGTTTTCTTATGACATGAATATCTTGTTATACAAATACTTTTACAGTCAAGTTATGTGTATACAAATTTATCATACATTCCACATCGAATTTAATATACATATTAACCACGTTTTATCAATTATTGGTTGATGTAAATATACAATATATAAATACTACCAAAGATGTAGAAAAAAAAATTTAAATAAAACAATAACAATTCGTGGTCTCACAATATCCGATACGAATTTGATATAATTCGATCACTCATTGATCAATTTCCTTACATCTCTATGGACACGGAGTTTCCCGGCGTCGTTTTTACTTGAGTTGTTTAAATGTTTGGTGATGATGATAAATTAATGAGTTTTGAATGTTTAGTTGTTTTAGGTATTGATTGTTGCTAGCAATAAAATATGATTTTTTTATATATATTTATAATTTGGTTTACCTTAGTTATGGGGAATAATAGAAGCACGGACTTAAAAAACCTATCATACTACAATCGGTATTTGGACCGGTACTACCGGTACCGAACCGGTTATCATCAAAAGTAGAAACCAAATACCGTATCGAAACCAAACGGTACCGGTATGGTACCCGTATTTTTGATTTTTGTTCATCCCTACTACAAAGTCAAAATGGCTTTCGGAGTTTCGGACCCAAATTTATCTGGTTTGTTTATGGACTGTGCAAATAGTTCATGATTTTGGGCTTTAAGCCCAAGATTTGGTTGTCTATAGACTATAGTCCGTCACAATTATTCGCTAAATGACTGTTACATTACAACTTAGGAGTTAGGAGTTTCAAATGTTTTTTAACATGAGAGTTCCAATAAAATAAAAACTCCGAGAAAAATACGAGAACACTTAAAAATTTAATATAGTGTATTACTAATTATTATTATTTAAGTATTTAACAGCACATTGATCCGTCAAAATCGGAAAAAAAAATAGTTTTTGTTTATTTATCAAGATTGATGCATAAAATAAAAATATGATTTTGTTTGTTTCGACGGATCAATGTTTTGTTAAACATTTAAATAATGATAATTAGTTATACACCATGTTATTTTTATGGACTTATAATGAATCAAAATGAAGTTTTTGAGTGTTCTCACGCTGTTTTCACTTTAAGGGTGTTCTTTCTGGAAAGTCACTCTTTCATATGATAGGTTATGTTTAACTTATTCTTTTAAATTGAGTATTTTAAAAAGAAGAAATATATATATATATATATCGAATATATTAAAGTGGTGACTCAACCTTTTTCTCTCATAAAATACTCAACAAAATCTACCTTGTTAGAGAAACAGCTTAAGATTTGATCCAAAATCAACTATATTTTAGATTTTTTTTTATTGAACTATATGATAATATTTTTGTATTTATATTATGATACAAATCTTTAAAATATAATATTATAAAACTTCAAATCAACATAAAATGCATAGTATCATAGGTCTTAATCAAAAAATGGTTAGAAGTTATTGTTAGTGTTATTATAAAACATTTATCCCTGTCTATTTATTTTAAAGAACTCAAATATGAATCGTTGATATTCTTTTTTGGGAATCAAAACCATCAATTTTTTGTTTCTTTGTCTCATGTACATCACCACTACCATGTAAAGAATGTGTCATTCATGTAATTAAAGGTGTTCATTATTCTCATTTGTATAATTAGAGGTGTTCATTATTCGGATCAATTAGATAACATGTATAGTGGGTTATTTAAATTGGTTATTCATATTTTGATGGGTTGGTGAAATCAAATATTGACTTCTTAATCTTTAACCATCTTATATGTCATTCTACTATTCTTTGAGGGCCAATAATGACAAAAATTCCAACACTCTATAGTTTTACAACACTCATTTTTCCTCAAACCCTAGTCCCTTTTTATTCCCTCAAAGTAGGGTTTTTCAGTTTACTTCTCTTCAAATCCAATCAAATTCATGGCGCTAATGGAACCCCAAAACCCTAACAATCCACACAAATTAAACTATTTCACAACCAATGAATACAAATCAGCAATCAAGCAATCAATTCAATCCCTTTTAGACTCGTTCCAAAAGCCTAATCCCAATTTATCCCTTTTCACATCTAAATTTCTTGAATTTATCCGATATAAACCCGACCCACTTCTTGAAACGATCTGGGTATACTCGGGTTTATCTTTCCGACCCGAAAATTCCCAAAAAGATGAAATCTTGGATCAGTTATCAGCTCTGAAAGATCTTTTTCAATCGATATCAGCTTATTCGTCTTCGTGTAGTTGTATCGCGTTAGCTGCACCTGTAATATTTGAGTTGTGTAATATAGTTATTGGTTTAAAGGATAAAGATGTTGATTTCAAGAAAGGCAAGAAAGTTAGGAGAGATATTAAGTCATTTGTTGATGTGATTTTGGGGTATTTTACAGTGTGTTGTGAGGGATCGAATGAGGACGATGAGGACTCCGGGTTGATTACGTCGTTAAATGATTTGGTATCGGTTTGGGTTCGTGGTGAAGAGACGGAAAATGGGTTGAAACAGTTTTTCCCACTTCTGAGTGATGAGATTGTGGATTGGGTTAGTGAGGAAAGTGGCGGTGGTGGTGGTGTTGGGTTGCTGGCTGGTGCTGTCATTGCGGAGGCATGTTTGTTGAAGTTGTGTTTGAAGTTTAATGAAGGGATTTCCAAAGACGTGCTGCAGAATGAGTTGAGGACTTGGGCTGTTTGTTCCTTAACTGGGTTTCGCAAATTTTACTTATACGGTATATATTCGATAAACTTTCTCTTACATTTGACTATTGTTCTCTTTTCTTGCTAGTTATAGACCATTCAACATCATAGTATAAGATTGTTTCACATATCGAGCATTTAGCCTTTCAAACCATTATAGATAGCATTATTCATTTCTTCTGCTTTTAAAGTGTTTAAACATATAAGTTTTTATCTGTTTATGTCAATTTATTGTCTTATTTTGTGCTTTGTGGTTTCAGATATACTTGTAAAAATGCTGTTGGAACCGACTTTGCCAGTGATGTCCCTGTTGGTTAGTGTATTGTTATAATGTTAAGCTTTGAAAACAAATACTTTATGATGGTTTATAGGTCTATGCCTCTACAGTGCTTAGTTTTGATTTATAGTTTTAGTTTGTGATTTTGTGTACAGAATCCCGACGATGAGTCATTTTTGAGGAAAATATTATACGATGTTGTTTTATTACCCGATTATTCATTCCTCCACCTGGAAAAAATGGGTCATCTCTCAGTTAAGCACATCAAGAATAACGTTCTGGCTAGACTTCTGGTGACTCACGAAGCTGTTGAGTTATTTAGGTACATGAATTTTCTTTCAGACTCTTCAAACTACAACCAAGTTTCAATATCAAATATCTTATTAGTGTATTGTGTGTATCTGGTTTTAGGAAAAACAAAGATTATACAAAGGCCATTTCTTACACAAATGCATTCTCGGGTTCTCATTTACCTACACTTATTACTAAATTGGTTACAAGTGAGCTTGGAACCCAAGGAAATACTAGACAACTTAAAGGATCATCACCTGCGGCATTCCTTAGTAAGTGATGCTGACATTTGTACGGTTTTACTTTTCCGTTGGCTATTACAAAGTAACGCTTACTGAAGCCAATTTAAGTCGATTTAGAAACTTACTAAAATCAGAAAGGCTGGCTTTTGTTTTGATATCCGAAAATTGAAGCCATTGCATTCTGTTGGAAACAAGGAGTGCAGTTTCTTGCAAGAATCAGCAGTTTTTTACAAGGAGTGCATTCCATTGCATTTTAAAAAAAATTGTCATCAGTTCAAGTTTCCTCATTTTTTGCCTTCATTATGATGGCTTTTTTAAAAGCTCATTTGAATTACACCCATTTTACGGTTATGCTGATTTAAAATATATCTTAGAAGTTTTTGATATAGAAAATATTGAGTACAATAATATCTTGTTGCAATGAGATTACACATCATTTATCCAAGAGTAAGGTACTTCCCGTGAGCTTCACTAGAACAGTGGTTTTATCTTACAAAGAAAGTTTAAGTACTATGGTTCAAAATGTCGGTTTTTGTTGTTTGTTGAAAAACTTCGATACAAGTTTTCTCTTAACCTGAAGTGCTGCTATGATAGTTATTTTTAAGCACTGCATTTACAAAGTTGGCCTTTTTTTTACTGACTCTGTTTCTTCAATTGGACTGCTTTCAGAGTGGATGCTTGACCTCGAGAATCAAGGTTTAACATTCTCTGATGGTTTCATGTCAAAACACCATGACAGATTAGTCAATTACAGTTCAAGGATGGACCTTGACCAACCTTCATACAAGTTAGATGGAGGAAAAACAGATAATGATCTGCTATTCTTCATTGATAATAAAGGTGGTGGTGGTGATGATGATGATGATGATGACAAAATTGATGATTCCATGAACGACGCCTTTGTAACTGCTGCCCGCGCTATGCAATCCGATGAAAGTGGGAAGAAACGAAAAGAAACACATGTTGAAAAGAAAACAGATCAAGTCAAGTTTCAAAGGTACAACCTTGTGGATCATGCGGGTTCAAAATCTGGCAAACAGACACGCTTGATCGATGATTTAGGAAGTGCGAGCGAAGTGGAAGATCCTGACTCTGATGAAGATGTAGAGTGAAACAAAATGAGCAAGTTCAGTGGAATCTTCAGAATTCCTTTTTTTTTTCTTCCCTTTTGATCAAATGTATTACAAAGTTATGGTTAGAATATGTGAGCTACAAGCATTTATTCTATACAATTCTTTGTTTACCAACCAATGGGGAAGTTGTAGGGGAATATAATTGTAATTTACTGGCCTGGCTAAACCGGTTTTGTTTTGAGATGGAAGGTTTGTTCAGGGACTGATTCTTCCGATCAGGTTTTGAAGTTTGGGTTAATTTGATTGAGGTATGGTTAGAAACTCTTTATTTAGATTCAGTTTGGGATTTCAAACTGAGTTTGTGATAAAATCTTAAACATAAGAATAATGCAATAGACCAAAGGGCAAAGGTTTATTAATGAATTAGTAATACTATATATTTTGTATGTACTTAGATCTGTGTATATTTTAGAGTTTATTCTTAACTCTCTGTTTTTTTTTTCCTAGTGTTTTATATCTTTTTCTTTTCAAGTGTTTTAACACTTGAACCATACGGGGTGGTGTATGGCATGGGTGAGATTGCGCTTGGTGTCATCACGGACACCACACCGTTGTCTTCAACGCCGGGGAGGCTTTTCATATAGGGACATAAATAGACTGCATGTGATAATATAAGCTCGATAAAAATGAGTTAGATCAAAACAATAATTATCACACATCGTCTCAGTTTTATTGCAACAATTAATTATTAACTCTCAAATGGACGTATTTAAATATTTAATTATAATTAGATAGATTACTTGTTTTTGCTGTACACTTTTTAGAAACTAGAAGGTTTTGTAATATACTCCAAAAGGTGTAGATTGGAGGGAACACCCCGATCCCTAGTACGGCATTGGGTCCAATTGACATCTTCAACAATGACAAAAATTGTAGTAACAAAAGTTAATGGGTTTTAAGCATGCATTGCTAACACCCCGTGACTTGACTTTCGATAACTGGCATGTAGATGTCAATTGGACATGGACTCATTCTTTGCTATCCGTGTCAAACTTTGGACGTGGCTCAAGTATTGTTCCAGAGTTTCCTGCATGTCCAGATGTCCTGACATGAAACAGGATATTCAGTTGCATACGTACTTTAACAGCACCAATCTTGTACAAAATGAGGGACGTCTTCCATTTCAAAACAGCTAAACTTTTTAGTCAATTAATGATCTTAGACCGCATTGACCGATTTTTGCAGCTATTGGAATTCCTCCATAAAAGAATGGAAAGCTACCCAATGAGCCAAAGACCATAGTTAACTTTTAATCCGGTTAACAGGTCAAACATATACGTACCTCTGATGTTTGTCATTTCATGAACTTCAACTGCAATAAGGAATCCCCATTCCCTTCTATGGTTGGAGATCCATTCAGCAAAACCGAAAAGCACATCAAGATGAAAGCATGCAACAATATATGGTATGCTAAAAATCAACTATCCTTTAACACTTCCAGAGTTTTGATATTATTTAACATGACTCACAATCTGTTAACAAACATAACCTTGTAAGTTGCCTAGACGCAACAAATGTGTTTTGATTCTCACTTACAAGGTTGTGAACCACCCTCCTTAGCCATTTATAATGCTGTGAACCACCCTCTTTAGCATTTACAATGGTGTGAACCAACTACCTTCACAATGACTTTGTAAGGCCCATTATCAAACTAAAGCGTCTTTTGTGCATTATTTCTAGTAGAGTATTTTAATTCCGAAAAACCATGACCAAGGTGGTCTAGTGGACAGGCGTACTTATATCCTTACAAGCGGTCACAAGTTCGAACATTCCTAGGTAAACATCTTGGGGTGGTCAGGAAAAAGGTTCGGAAACGGACACAGGAGTACCCTGATTAGTCTGAGTACATCTGAATCATAGACTCACCCTCCTCGGCTAACCTGACCACAGAAAACCATAATATGGAAAGTATTTTGATTTGGGAATTATGGCAGGTGTGCAGCTAATTTGATTCAAAAGCAACAAACTTTGACTCCATCACTGACAAAAAGAAGAAAAAAACCCATCTTCCAACCATATCTTCTATAATAATTGCATATATAAAGCCACTAAAAAAGAATCAATTTAAAATTTAAACAATCAAATTGGCATTTTTCTGCCTAATCCTTCAAGAATCTTTAAAGTAAAATCCCAATCATCTCTTGTAAAGTAACATTTTTTATAGGTGGGTAGAGAATATGTTCCCCAAACCAATAACCCATACTCTTCCACACCTTGTGTCAACTTCTCCAACTGTGTGAAAATTCACTTTCAACTGTGTGAAAGTTTGTAATGGCAGTGAGCAACAACATAATAGCTACAATAAATTTCATAGCACTTATATGTTCAATCCCTATCATCTTCACCGGCATCTGGCTCGCTTCCAAACCTGACAACCATTGCATCCGTTCACTTCCTTGGCCCATTGTCTTCGTCGGTGTCCTTTTCCTCCTCCTTGCCCTCACTGGCTTTATCGGTGCTTACTGGAATAAACAGGGTTTGCTGGCCTTCTATCTTTTCTGCAACGCCGCCTTAATTGTCACCGGAATTATTCTTCTCATACTTGCCTTCATTGTCACTCACCCTTCAGGTGCATACTCCGTTCCAGGTCGGGAATATGATGAGTACCGTTACATGGGGTACTCTGACTGGCTCAGGGAGCACATCACTGATCCCGAAAACTGGGGGAGTATAAAGGCGTGTTTGGCTTCATCTTCAGTTTGTAAAAAGATGGTTTGGGCTTCTTACACTGCACCCGAGTTCTATGCTTCTCATATCTCCTCTCTTCAGGTAATACTCAAGTTATTTGCTACCCATTTGACCTGTTTTTATTTTAGCTAAAGCTTTTTGATGTTGCCCACTTGAGATGTCACACATAATTCATAACCAAAATCGACTCGTTTTTAATTAAACGAGTCAAAATGATCCAAATACTGATTCTTTTTTACAGTCTGGATGCTGCAAGCCTCCAACAGTGTGTGGATATCAATATGTGAACCCAATCACATGGATCAACCCAACCAATCCAATGGGGGATGTGGACTGCATCTTATGGAACAACGATCCTAACCAACTGTGCTACAACTGTGACTCGTGTAAAGCAGGTGTGTTAGGGAACCTACGGAAAGAATGGAAAGAAGCAAATGTGATATTGATTATAGCTGTGATTGTTCTCATTTGCCTTTATCTCATAGCGTTTAATGCTTTCAAGAATTCACAAGCAGGGTCCAAAAAGTAGACTACAATACTGCTGCTATGTTAGGATCAGTGACACGGTTCAACAGTTTATCCGCATTCAAGTATGATGTTTAGACCATGTTTTTCTAGGTGACACCGTTTTCCCCAATGCTCGAGTGTCATGCTATAAGGACTTGCATATCATGCAATGAAATTTATACATAGTAAAAGGTCATTTTTCTTGAAGCTGGTGGTGTGCATATATTCCTTGTGTCCTTTCTTGTGGAATTTATTTTTGTGCAATTTACTTGACCATACAATACAATACAAGAATATGCTTTATTACTTTTGTTTTTTGGATTATTCCCTTTCTATCCATGAAAAATAAATAAATGTATTTACCAGCTAGTATTAAAAACAGAACATATGCATGTATATTATCAACATGATTATTTTTTCTTCAAGCATCATATTCTAACAAAATGTGAGTTTTGCATGTCGGGTAAATACAACAAATACATTCATGTGATTACAAAATACATAATGGTTCTCTAACCTCGTATGTGCCATTATGATCCTATCATTGCATAAACCTGTCAATTAGAAGTGTCGTTTTTCATGCTGTTGCTAGCTTTTTTGAGTGGACAATGTACATCGGGTCAGATCTGCCAGGATTTGGAGATATATCCACAGCCTGCACGAATGATTTTAGTGAATTTCATATTCTAAAGTCAAAATGCAGTTATTTGACCTTCAAAGTAAAAAAAGTGTGTTTTCCTGCATATAGTACATACATGACATCTATCATAAGTAGTGCTCACCTGGGGTGGTTCAAATCCTCCAGCATAATGGAAATATGCTCCGACTATCATTATATGATCAGCATCGCCAGTTTGTGTCCATATTGATATTGCCTTTGTAAAGAAACAGCGATTCGAGAAGCTGCACATGGCCAGAATCATAACCAAAGTCACTCAACATATAGTTTTCATGCATTACACTTTGCATTTGGATGTGCATTTTGGAAGTGATCATATGATATCGATTATCGAATAATGAGTTTTAAAATTGGCTACTATAAAACGAGATGTAGAGAATAGTGACTAGATGTACTTATGTTTGAAGTTGTAAAAATCAGAAGTTTATTGTTTGATTACATTTTTTATAAAATAAGAATTTAAGAGAGAAAATAACCAAACATTTTTGCCAAAAAAGTGGAAATGCTTTGTAAAACGGAAATAAAAACCTCGAATTAGGTTGAAAGATAAATATGTACTTCTATTTTCCCCTTGTTGTAACTGGTGTTAGTTAACAATAAAAGCTGATTATCAAATTATCATTTTCAAAACACAGACCCAAACACCCCGGAAATCTACTGTCATGACTCAAATCCTAGACTTTCATGTCATAAATTAAAGGTTGAACACAATTATCACCTCATTATAGCCTTGCCACCAGGCTTAAGGATGCGATGCATCTCCTTGAATACTTCAATCGGTTTTGTCAAATAGTCAACACTAACCTACAATGCATACCATATAATCAATGTCCGAGCCAAAGTGATGTAAATTAAGTAATCTCAATACACACCACATTCGTGATAACATCAAAGGAATTATCTGCAAATGGAAGCTTTGGGTTTGTGTTTAGGTCTTGAACGACATACTCAGTGAGGACCTACAATGACAAATCATATTTTACCCAAATCAATGCAGCAATGATAAGAAAAAAGATAAAAAAAATGCGTCAAATATATTTTTTTAATCTTACTTTATTTGCCTTAAGCTCTTCTTCGTTAAGACCCATACCCGCTATACGTTCTTGTTTATAGCCTGCAGGAAAATGACTCACCCAGCTGCTACACATGTCGAGAAGAGCAACACCAGGAGTATTACTAGGAGGGAAAACTTCTTTGTAATAGTTGGTCAGAGCAGCTATGGCAGGATCATCAATGTGGGTTACAAAACGTGGAGATTCATAAAACACTAAATCAGATGATCTGCAAAAACACGACAAGCCCAGTTCATTAATTTCTTGTAAAATTCAAAAAAGGATAAAAAAAGCGTTGATGGAACCTGGCCCGTGTTCAAAAAGTGTCTGTTTTGACCCATTACCCAACATGCCCATTTGCCACGTCTATACAATACGGATCACTACTATACACAAGATTCAACCGGCTAGTGCTGAAAATTTATATAGTGACTGCAGAAAGTTTTACTACATGATTACGTTCTTTTGAGTTCCAAGAAAGTCAGGTCAAGTCTCTTTTTTTGTTTCTATGAGCTCAGCGACATTCACGAAATGCAAATAAAATTTTAGTTTTTAAGACTGTACTCATCAAAGCGCTGGAAGTCTTCATCCTTGAAAGGAAATTGTTCAGGCCATTCCACATTTTCCAATATCTGTAATTACAAACACAGAATGAAGTTATACACAATTATCATGCATATAACCAACTCTTTCTGTTCCAATGTGCTAGTAATTTAGCTAATTTACAAATAATCACATGCTAATTTTCCTTGAACACCTCTATCTATCTTTTTCAGTAGGAAGCAGTTCATGGATTACAATATCGCATAACTTAAAGAGGCGAAAATCAAATTAAAGTTCATTATGAATACAGTTTTACTGTACTGCTTCATTTCTAAATCAGTGTTTGGATGTGCGATATGAAAGGATAGTTAGCTATATTTATTTAATTATACTTCGGAAAACTAGGCCACCGAAAGAGTTGAAGCTAACACAAAGCAAACATGAGACCTACTTTAGAGAATCTCAGGCGTTCATCCCTCAGTCACCAGCCCACCCCTATGGATGGATAGTTAGGTAATTTACAAAACAAACTATTGTAAAGCAGGTAACAACCTCATAAATATACTAATATAATACAAAAATGATAAATGTGGATGTTATATTCATGGTTTAGATCAACTTTGGTGCCAACCTCCGGGCATGTAGCTTAGTTAGTTCAGAAAGCAAGGACTTTGTGAATATAGTCACGTTTCCCAATATGGGAGGGCACCCTCCTTAACGAGTCTTTGATGTGCCTGAACACTGTCTTCCACATATTGTCGTTAGGACGGAGTGTGTGGGTCGGCTAGCATCTACTGGTTATCAACGTCTTGCAGAACTTCAGGATGTAGATGGAAATAACTTTTTCTATACTAAGTCCATCATACAATAGGGTTAAGTGTTTGAAACTATATTAAATTTTACTCCAAAATCTATTGTATGTATGTAGCTTAGAACGATTCAATTATGTGTATACAACTATTAAATATTGTTATTGTATGTATCCGATCACACTTTTGCTAACATGACATCTATATAAGTTGCCAAGTCACATTCATACAAGTTTCTACATCAGCACCTTGATACATACAATAGCAACATCTGAAAGTTGGTTACACACAAAAGAGGTGTAAGATAGACTTTGGACAAAAGTTAATACATTTCCAAACACTTTATCTATAACTACTTATAAAGCAATTTGGAGGTTTTTATTTTTTGGAATGTCTTAAAATTAAGATTTTGAAAGGTCCATATTACCCCTCTTACATATTTATATCATATATCTCATATCTCCTAAAATATCTATATTACCCCCTTTACATCAATTACCTACGCCACTCGGGGCCGCCGCCGCCGCTGGGTACCCCTCTAGTCCTTATATAGTAACATATATCCTATCCCTGTATAGTAACATATGCCCAGTGTAAAGCCAAATTCAAATACGAAAAAGACGACGAAGACAAAAACAAAATTTTTCATCAATCACAACAACTTATCCTTCTACCAATTCATGACATAAATCTTCAAATAACTCAAAACCCAATACGAATATGACATAAAGTTTGAAACTTAAAAACAATAAACTGTAAAAAACCAACCTTGTCAACAGAAGACTTTGTTCTGGCTGAAGCAATAATAGAATTAGTGTTAGAATTACCAGCCATGCTCATGAATTGGCCCAAAAATGAAACCCCAATTCCCAACACCAGCCTACGTGGCACTAGTCTGTAGCTACTGATCAGATTCTTGGTATTGAAACAAGAAATTGAAGCATTGGCATGAACACCCGCCAAAATTGGTAAGCTGTGGTGTAAAATACCAGTTGGAAAACGATTAGCCATTTTCTTTTAGTACCTACTTGTTTATATATTTTATATTTTATTATAAGTTAAAAAGTGTTAAATGTGACTAAACTTTAAAATAATTGTGATAATATTAGAATTAAAAATGTGATTTTTTTAATATTTATTTGGATTTGGATTGTATAAAGATTTTGAAAGGAAAATGTGGGAAGATTTTGGTACAATGAGTTAGTTTATATAGTGGATTGTTGTGCATCTTTACGTGGCCAATCCATCTTCACGGGAATTTTGTATGAAAATGAATGATAAATTTGCTTATTATTATACTGTCTAATAAAGAATATAACCCCTATCGAATATTACTCCTATTTTGATATATAAATTATCTAAATTACTCATCAATCTTTTATCTTCTAAAATATTTTCACTAACCCCTTTACATCAATTACCTACACCACTAATATAATTAAAACTTTTATATTAAAAATCTTATTATATTCATTTTTACCATCTTAATCTAGAAAATCTTACAACGACATATATTATGAGACTACAAAAGTCCGCTCCTTTTTAAAAATAAAAAATAAAACTTATATCACGAATTTTATTATGCATTCTATTTTGTTAGATATTTGTATTGGATTTAAATTTTATTCTATATCCCATTTTAGTATTAAAAAAGTTTATACTTCCTGTAACTAAACAATAAGCATTACAAAATATATTATTATAATTCTTATAAATTTAACACCAATTCTATTAAAGCTTTTCTCAATATAATAAAAAAATAATATTTGAAAATTATTAAAGCAACATGTAACAAAGCTTTCTAATACATTTATTTTGTCAAAAAAGCTTCTTAATGGTTTGACGATAGATGAACTTTATCTTCATTATTTTAATGTATTTATTTCTTTATATGGAGGTAATTCATTTTTTCCCCTTCTAATGTCAATTATATTTGTAAGAAAACTTAATGTTTATAAATTATAATATCGTATGATATTAATACTAGTAAAGTTTATATGTAACGTTTTTATATGTTGAAATCACAAAATTATTTTATCTAAGTAATATAATATTGAAATATAATCACAAAAGTCGAGATGGCCGAGTTGGTCTAAGGCGCCAGATTAAGGTTCTGGTCCGAAAGGGCGTGGGTTCAAATCCC
>JAOEHQ010006957.1:0-17408 GCA_025447715.1 Asclepias incarnata
CACATGTGATCTAATACATAATTTTAAAGTTCTCACAGTTCTCGTAAATAAAAAGGTTCTCACAAGAACCTTGCCCTGTGTGTGTGTGTGTGTGTAAATATATATATATATATATATATATATATAAAGTCACCTTCTACTTGCTCAGGTGGGTGTTTGCTTTTTCAATTGCTCAGATCCAGATGTTGAAACCCTCGTGCCAAAACTAGTCACCGCTCAATCCAGAGTTGAGACTTTTACCATCAACTCTATGTATTGTAGAGAAAGCCGGAAAAAGAAAAAAAAAACCTAAATGAAAAAGGCTTCAAATTTTTGGTCTCGAAGATGATGATATGATATGATGGTAAACAAGGCGGTGATAGTGGGTTAATGTTATGTTATCTCTTTAACCAGGGGATACAGTGTTCTAATACCACTTGAGCTATTTAAGCAAAATAAATTTATATTTTATGTTCTTTTAGTTAGATACATATATAATTTTTTGTTTAACTTTGAAAACAATTTATTTAAGTGCTAGCACCAATCATATATATTAAATAGTTGTATTAAATAGTTGAAAAAAAAAATGATGTTTTGTGTTCTGGGTGGTTCTGCGTCCATAACTGCTTAAAACTGATAAAATGGTGAAACCTGATGTGACGTTGAGATGACATTCTGAATGGTTCTGTATGCTGTTACCATACCTGATGCTCTTAAAAAGAAAACTAGAAAAGGATCCATTTATTAATAAATGTAAAAAATAAATAAATGTAAAAACCTTTATATTAAAACTTTAAAAACCACACCGTCTCAAAAGTCAGTCGTCGTCCGTCGTAGTCGTCGTCGCCGGCCCACCAATTTCGCCGAAGACTTCAAATTTTCACCACTCCGCCACGGCGTATATTAACACTTTATCTACACTCACAATAACAAACACACATACATACACTCCAAAATCATGACTAAAATCACCTGCAGCTTCATCATCTCATTATTAATAATAATAATTTCAGTTTCCGTTTCTGCAAGTAACGACGGAGATTTCGGCGGTGCTGTTTTTGGTGTAAATTCAAAATTCTCCGGTAAGGAAAGGTCGTTAAGTCTTTTTAAAGCTCACGATAACCTCCGTCATCTTCAGATTTTAGCATCTGGTGTCGATCTACCTCTCGGTGGGACCGGCCGTCAAGATGCCGTAGGGTAATTTTATATATATACTTACACTCTTATATATACATATATATATATAGATAGTGATATTAGTTTGTGCTTTATTATTGTTCTAGTTTCAATTAGAGTTAGGGCTTTGGTAGGGCTGAAAATGAAGTTGAGATACTGATTCGGTGAGAGCTAGGGTTTCATATAGCCAACAGAAAGTGTGTTTGCGATAAAACATATTGATAAAAGTTCGAATGTGATTGTGATTTGTTGTTTTTTTGTTGTTTTGAGGATTAGAGATTTTAGGTATTTTTCTAGAACGTGTTCATGTTTCGGTTAGAATTAGGCCTTTGGGCTGAAAGTAAGTTGGGATACTCATTTAGGTAGAGCCAGGGTTTTGTTATTAGATAGAACTAGCGAGGAAACTTAGTTGTTTTTAGCAGCAGTTTTGTTTGTGGAAATTAAGTAGAAATGAGGTGTGTGTGAAGTGGAATAACGGCGGTTTAATAGTTTATAGCTGTAGAATGGCTGTGTAATGTGTGTGATGTTTAGTTTACTGGTTTGACATGTAAATGCCTTCTTTATGCAGTTTGTACTTTGCCAAAATTGGGATTGGAACACCGCCGAAGGAATATTATGTGCAAGTAGACACTGGAAGTGATATAATGTGGATCAACTGTATACAGTGCCGAGAGTGCCCCAAGAGAGGCTATCATGGGGTATGCATTCCTTTTTTTTATGTACAAATTATGTTATATACACTAGAATCGATGCGCTGTTAAAATAGTGTTTGTTGGAAAATGTGAGGTGGAGCCTTTTGATTTTGAGGGACCGTTTCTTTAAAAACCTTATTTATACTACTTACATGTATATGACTGCTAACAGTTTTGGACCTACCTTGCTTCGTACAGCTGGAACTTACTCTATACGATCCACAAGATTCATTCACAGGGGAAATGGTCACATGTTCTCAAGAGTTTTGTGCAGAGATCAATGGTGGTGCGGTTAGTGGTTGTAAGGCCAATGCATCTTGTCTATATACAGAGACTTATGGTGATGGAAGCTACAGTATTGGTTACTTCGTTAGGGATATTGTCCAATATGCCACTGTGTCAGGTGACTTGGAAACTAAGCTGGCAAATGGAAGTGTTATATTTGGGTATGTTTTTAATCTTTATTAATGCTCTTTGCATTGATCAGTCAAGGATTATCCCCAATTCCCCACCCCCAAAAATAACACCATAAGCTTTTATTCAACCGTTCAAAGAGGCACAATACGTAGGTGGAACTGCTCTTTTGATTTTTTTTGTTACAGCCTATCATCATTGTTTGTGACATTTTTCTCATGCGTTTGATAGCTTCTTATATTAAGGTGGATGGCATAAATGCACAGTTCTAGTTTTCAGTACTTGTGTTGGTTTGATCCTTTATTTTATTTACCTTGTGCTTCAGTACTGGTGCTGTTTTGAATCAGGTGTGGTGCCAGACAATCTGGGAACCTTGGTTCTTCTGATGAAGCTCTTGATGGGATTCTTGGTTTTGGTAAATCAAATTCATCTATCATTTCACAGTTGGCTTCCTCTGGGAAAGTGAAAAAGATGTTTGCACATTGTCTGGATGGTGACAATGGTGGCGGTATTTTTGCAATTGGGCATGTTGTTCAGCCAAAAGTTAATTCAACGCCTTTGATCCCAGATGAGTAAGTCGCAATTCTCTATTTCTACTGATACAAGTTATTTTTGTCTATATTTTGCTAAAAAGTGTTTAGGGGGATTTTCCAACTGATTTCAAGGCGGATCTTTTTGTTTTTCTTTGACAATTGTATGTGGTTCTGTTATATGTAAAGTATTAGCATATATATAAAGTCATTATATCATTTCTATCTGATGCCTCTCCACATGAAACGACTTTTTGTTTTTCTTTGACAATTGTATATTTGTATGTGGTTCTGTTATATGTAAAGTATTAGCATATATATAAAGTCATTATATCATTTCTATCTGGTGCCTCTCCACATGAAACAACTGTTTGGGTAATTGTCAGTTATTATGCTGTTAGACTTCTAACTTCTTCTGCTCTTCTGTTCTTCTTATGATTGAGTAACATAGAACTCTGAAAATCGTATTTCTGTTGTTCATATGATACATGGTAGCAGACTAGCAGTTATAGTACACGATATATGTAGGTTCGGGAGCCTATTCTAAGTCAAGCCCTAACGGCTCATTTGTCTAGTTACTTATTTACAATTGCACGTTTCTCTTGAACATTTTATTAATATGAAACTGAAGGAGCGCTATGCAACATCCTTGGCTCCTCTCTAACACGTACTTGCAGACATGAATCTATGTCCTTTCGTGGTTAGATGTGCATGCACAAACCTTTCACACAAAAAAAAGATGTGCATGCACAATCATTTTCTTCATGATAACATTCAAGAAAAAAAAAGGGGAATGTTGAATATTATGATGTTAAATGTACATCCAGATTAGTGGGAAAGCTTTCCTTTCTTTTTTCTTCTACTCCCTTCTATTTTAGTGTAATTTTTCGAAGCCAATCCATTTTAATCAGATTAGTTTATTACTCTGTATTATAACTTTTTGACTAACTGGTCATGGTTAATTATAGGCCTCATTACTCTGCCAATGTTACGGGAATAGAAGTTGGTACCCAGCTACTAAATCTTTCATCAAATACACATGGTTTAGGAGACAAGCGAAGAACTATAATAGATAGTGGTACAACATTGGCCTATCTACCAGATGCAATCTACAACTCATTGGTGAATGAGGTGAAAATTTTAAATGCATTATACTATTGGTTTAACTGGAAAAGTTGCTTCTTAAGAAGTTGCATAGCATATTTTGTTATTTATTTATAGTTTTTTTTTCCTTTAGATTGTTGCAGGGCAGTCTGATTTGAGACTACGTACTCTTCATGACCAGTATACATGCTTTCAATTCTCTGGAAGGTATAGTGGATATGGAGTCATTATATTTTTATGCTTGATTACTTCTTTATGAAGAAATATTCTCTTTTCCTATCAAAATTCAGTGCTTTGTAAATTTAGATTTTTCAAAGGTTTCATTTGTATAATATAGTATGGTCCCTCTCATCAGCAGTAAGCACAGTTGAGTGCTTGTTTTGAACATTCTCCTTTCTATTGCTTTCCTTTCTTTGTTATCCCTTGGGTAGAGATGTCCATTTTGCCCCAGTTATGTGTGAATGGGGTGATATGGGTTGTGTTTTTATATCCATTGGGTCAACCTGATAAAAATAAAAAAAAGTTGCTTAGAAGGAAATACGTCAAGTTGGTTGCAAGTCGACTAAAGTCTATATCAATGCATAAGCATCCTAATTCATTTTACAAAAAGGACATTGTTGTCGAAATAATATAACTTTGTAATCATAAATGACTCGCTAATTGCCTCTTATGCAATTCAAACTTTTGGACAAAAGGTGTTTTGGGGTCAACCTAGCCAGTTACCTAACCAGCCCATTTGCCACCCATACCCTTGGGCCTTGGCTGCAATATGCCAGCCTTTTTCTCCATGACTGGCTAACTTTTGATTCTATATTTGCAGTGTTGATGATGGATTTCCTGCGGTTACGTTCTATTTTGAAAATTCACTTTCCTTGAAAGTTTATCCTCATGATTACTTATTTGCCTTTGTAAGTATTTCCATTCATACAATCTGTTTATAATTTGATCATCTATGTTATTTAGGACTTCATTATCACAAATTTTTGAAAGTCATGTACGAGTAAATGAAGATTGAGATAGCCTTGTGAACTGTTCTATATATGCAGCTCTTGATATGCTTTATATGTCACACAAAAGAGAGTCTCATTAACTATGTGCATAAAGAAAACGACTTTTGTTGTCAAGTCCATGATTAGGCGATGCCTCGGTGCCCAGGGTGCAGTAAAGTTTCTAGATGATGATTGCAACTAAATGCGTTTGACCTGTTTCTTTTGTAGCGATTTTCTTCCTTTTACCCACTTGACTTGTTAGGGATAAAAAACTATCCAAATCAACCCATTCATAAGTAAATCAGGCGAAATTGCCACCTGTACTAACAGATAATAGTGATAATACGCTAAGCATTTAGGATAACTATTTAAATGTATATATTATGTGCTAATACATCTTTATTCTGAATTAATAACTCCAATATTGCATTCGAATGTTGCAGGAAGATTACTTGTGTTTTGGCTGGCAAAACAATGGCTTGGATTCTATAAGTTCGATGGACACGATTTTGTTGGGAGGTAAACTCTATATTTTAGAATCGCTTATAGCAGATAATCAAATAAGTTAATACAAATCTTGGTGCTGAAAGTAGAAGTAATATTTTTCTTAAAAAGGTCAACTGCAAATGTTTTAGAATGGATGGAGTATAAAACAAATAATTTTGATTCCCATAATTATATTGGCTTTCATTGTAAGTGCAGGTTACTCAACAACATTTTCAAACTATCTGATATTTGTAATTTTGTACTGTCGCCGAGCAGTAAATATCATATATAATCGGATCAAATTCCTGTAACTTTGATTAATGGTAGAATAAATACTGCAATGTCTATTATATGAACCTGGAGATTCAATTTATATATTGCAATCTCAAGTATTTAAAACTTCAGTCCTTTCATACTGCTTCTTTCTTTTCTTTTTCTTTTTGCAGATTTGGTACTATCCAATAAGCTGGTCTTATATGATCTTGAAAACCAAACAATTGGATGGACCGAGTATAATTGTGAGTTTTGAATACAGTTTTGGAAATTAATATTAATATATTCAATATTTTCTTGTTCTGCTATCTGATAAGCAATTTCTACTATATACACAATTTTTTGGATTGATTGTAAGAGATCAAGTTAACTTGCTAGAGAGTGATATAATTTTCAATGATAAGGATACTAACCCTAATTATTGTCCAGGCTCTTCAAGCATCAAACTAAGGGATGAAATTACTGGATCGGTGCATTTAGTAGGCCCTCATTCTATTCCATCTGCCGGCAGCCATATTCATCGTACATATTTGATATCATTTTTGGTGATTGGTCTACTTCACCTAATGTTACATCATAAATACTGAAATCTCTGAAGGTAGATAGCGTCAAATACGCCATATACAGGCACATTAAAGAATTAGGCAAACATAACACAGTGATTAAATCCATTGTCTGGTAGCATGTCAAGAACAGATCAGGCGCCATAGCAAAATGATAATTTTGTAAATAAGTTTCATTTTGCTTCTGGGTTTCTGTAGAAGCCCTAAAGGAGTGTACGGTCTTTTTGCTTGCATAGTTGTCCTCGACTTTCATTGGGACTTTACATCCATTTTTGTTTATGTAGCAATTCTTTTCTTGAGCTCTCAGCTTGTTTGTGTAACGTCGGATAGTGCTGGCTAGTAAAAAGTTGCTTGGTAGATACAACCTTTTCTCTTCTCCCTTCTTTTTTGTGCCTAAAGAAAAGGACTACCTTTAGAAACATGGTGAATTATTGCAAGAAGGTAACTGTGGACCATGTGTCTTATTTCGTGCGATTTGGATTTTAATTTGGTCGGGCTTTTATAAGTGGCAGGTTACATTTGATTTCATTGTCTTCTTGAAACTATTTGGGGTGCTTGTTTGTGCATCTACCATTAGACCAATGGGACTGAGGGCGTGCCACCCACCGTTTTGGCACCTTTTTTGCACTTTTTCATGTTTCCCCAGCCTTGGTTTTCGTGTCACGTGAGAAAATGAACGGAGGTGCCCCTCTCATTCCACACACACATATTGTTTAGTAATATAAATATAAATTAAAAAAAAAAAATAGAGTAAAAAGCTGACAAAGGGGCGTGGTGCTCCACCCCCATTCCCACCAGCCTTAACTCAATAGCTTTCTAAGCATTGCCTAAGAAATAATAAACACTTGACCACGGAGGTCGTGGTAAGCACGGAGCCAATAATTGAAATTCAGACAACATATTTTTATATAATCATTCTCATAATCAATTTTTTTGGTAAGGATTCTCTCAAGTTTGAATCCTTTAAGTTGTTAAGTTGGAGGATTCTTGATTTTTGGATTAAAATCAAGGATCAAGATTCAAATATTAAGTTCGAATCTCGATTCTTGATTTTAATCTAATGATCAAGAATAGAGCTGGCAAAATGTACGGATCGGGTGACGGGTCAAAACGAGTTCGGGTCAATACGGGTAGTTTTGGAAATGGTATCAATTGGGTCCTGGTCAAAATGGGTCATTTTAAAAATTAGTTTAATTGTACAATTTTTTAAATAATATTTACTGTTTATAAAATTATTGTTTATTTTTTAGGAAATAACATCTCTTGAACTTTTTCAAAAAAATATAATTAAAATATATACTTTTAATATAAGTATTAATCCAAGTACACTGTAATTATTTGTATATATATTTTATAATTTATGATTTATAATTATATAATGGTGGGGTAGGTAAGAGTACAGGGCAATGAAAAGTTCGTCTTCTTCATTCAATTTCCAAAAAAAAGCATCACTCTACATCACCACCAGCATGGCATGTCCATGATTCCACCAATCTCATCTCTTCTTAATGCCACAGATACAGATCTCCTTACTCTTCTGGTAATCATCACTCTAACAATCCGTCACCGCCCGTGACATCTCCGTCATCGATTTCTCCGTCAATAATCCATCAACAACATCACCTCCGGCCGCCGCCGTCACCACCACCCCTCCTCCGGCCACCACTGATACCCCCACACCAAGCTCGTTTTCCGGCTACTAGTACCTCCTCTGTGTATTTGTGTATATACAAAGTAAACAAACACCTAATTCATAGTTTCAACAGGTTCGTAACATCACCCAATTGGACCCGAAATTTTTAAGTGTGTGTTTTCTATCTGCCCATTTGAACCCGTTTAGATAGTTAAAGCCACCCAAACGTATCCAAATTTTATTAAAAATCACCCAAATCTGCCCAACAATATACACATGGGCCATTATTGCCGGCTCTAATCAAGAATCTTATAACTTGACAACTTGAGGGACTCCCAATTTTTATACTGATTGATGAAAGCATACAAAGTTATTGAATATTTGTAGTTTTAAAAACAGAATTTTTGTTGTTAAAAAATGAAACTGGTGGAAAACGGAAAAAAAAATAAAAATGGAGATAAGCAGAAATTGGAAGTCCATGTCATGTGATGGGAAGTTGGGCCCAGATAACCAAGAATTAGCTGCCCAAACTGGGGCTTTTTAAAAAAAAACTTCCAAACCATACGTGTCTGGTCTTTTTGTTATGCTCTATCACTCTATCTTATCACATTCGACTTTTCAAGTAAAAATCACTCCATAATCTTTAGTCACTTCTTTCAATTTTCTTTAAAAGAATACCATGTTTGATTTCTTCATTAGATTTAATCATTTGAATACATATATAGATTTTGAAACTAAGATAAAATATTTTTTTAGTTAGACGCTATTAAAACCATGAAAATCAAAATGATAAAACTCATGAGTTATTTTAGATTTAAGCTATCCGAAAAAGATAAATCTTTTTTTATTTTAATGTTACAACATAATCAGAATATCCCATGGTTATTTCCGAACCTTTCAATAGCTAACACCAAAATTGTATGTAGCAAAATCCGAACCGAGGACACTTGTAAATGGTCATAATAGTACTTATGCTATAAACAAAATTCTCACTTAAAGTGCTGGTATACATATTTACATACATAAATAAAATAATAATATATTCATAATAAGTAAATGTTTATTTACAAACTATAATTTAGTTGAAAACTAAGGGACAACTACATATTTTTTTCCCTTTAATTTTTTAAAATAAAACTCATTCTAAAAAATAAAAAATAAAAAATCAAAGGACGCACCCCGTATCCCAAAGGGCGGAGCCCCTCAGGTAAATTATCCCATCACTGATCACCAATATGACCTATTACCCCTTATGACATATCACTCCACTAGCTAGGGATGAGCAAAAATCCCGAAAAACCAAAACCGTACCGGTACCGTACCGAAAATACCGTACCGACGGTTTTCGGTACTAGTTTCGGTTCTTGGTATTTGTAGAAATCGGTTTCGGTACTGGTCGGTTCGGTACCGTTATTAGGTAGTTTCGGTTTTGGTTTTGTCGAGAAACCGTACCGAACCGAGAATTCGGTATCGGTTTCGGTTTTGGATATTTGATAAATTCGGTTTCGGTACGGTACCCGTGCCGATCTCATCCCTACCACTAGCTACCCCTTATTAATCCCCTTAAGGACGGAACCCGTACCGTATCATCATTCGAAAAATAATATTTTTCTTCTGTATGGGTTTTATTAAAGAAAAACAAACAAAATTAACAAAAAATACAAAGTGAAAAAAACAAGGTAAAAATAAAAAATAAAACGGAAGAAGAGGGGGAAAATATGTGACGAACATTTTTCTAATTTTCATTTGATTACAACCCACTCATAATGATATAAAGGGAAAACTTATTTACTTTCGGAAGCATATAAGCTAGCTGTTTCCCCTTCACTAACAATTTTAAATGAGGGATATTATGTGTACATTTAACGAACTTTAAGGTGGGATAATGGAAAATATTTATAGAGAAATTTGTTAAAAACATGCTTTTTTGAAAGCACCTAAGTTATTCCCATAATATAATAGTATAAGGTCGCTCCCTAAGGAGCTCATCGTATGGCTCATCGTGGGTGTCGTGAGTGGATGCCATAGGCACCATCTCATCGTTACAGGTCGTCGTCAAATGGTGTCGTGATTTGGAAATGGTTTGACGAGTTGGGGTGGGCTCAACGTGATTGTTTTGTGTGTATGGTTTTTTATTTATTTTATTGGAGGATGCGGAGAGAGAGTGTATGTGTGTGTGGATTTATAATTTTTAAATTGGGGATGAGGTGAGGATGAGAGTATGATAGAAATAAGTAGTTTTTGGGTGTGTCTTAGAAGGAGAAAGCTGATGTGATAGTCAAGACGAAGTAATGACATCGTCATGATAGGAAAAGGCCAAGATGTTACAAAAAGGCCGTCTTAGGATGATCAAATATTTATCTTCTTATTAGGGGTGAGCATGAGTCGGTTTGGGTCGGTTTTGACCCAAAACCGAAACCCGAACCGATCCGTTCGGTTTTTAGAAAACCAAAACCGAATTTAGAAAACCAAAACCGTTGGATTCGGTTTTGGTTCGGTTCGGTTTGTCGATTTTCTGGTTCGGTTTTCGGTTTTCCGGTTCAGTTTTTGCTCACCCCTATTTCTTATTACTATTATTACAAAAATATAAATAAAACTAATTAAATAATTAAATTAAATATTATTATTAAATTAATAATTCCTAACACCACAATCACCACCGTCCACCAGCACCACAACCCAGATTTATCATCATTCATTCATACATCATACCTCTTCTCTTTCATTTATTTTTTTTCTAGAGAGAGAAAAATAAAATAAATAAATAAATAAACCGCTTGTAAATCTATAGATATAAAAAATCATAAATATCATCATCATCATCATCATCATCAACAATCTTATTGAAATCGAAATTTTATTATTGAAAACGATTTCGAATTATTAGGGTTTCCATCATATCTCTAGTAAATACGATTTCACCATGTACGTTTCCCAATCCCCCTTTTCTCTCAATTTCACAAACCCTAATTTTATTTTTTCTAATCATTTTTTTAATAAGTTTTAATCATTTTTAACAAACCCTAATTAATTTTATATGCCCATATAAAAAAGTTTCAATTTTGATGATAAAATATTTGATTTATTTATTATCTTGATTTTTGCACATTTTTTTTTTGCACTATGATCTGTTAATTGGTAATTATTTAGGTTTTTGTTTTGCATGTCTTTGTCTATGTGTATGCGCGCTCGCGCGTGTTGTGTGTGTGTGTGTGTGTGTGTGTGTATATACACAATCGATTTGTATTAGTATTTTGTTAGATTGTTGGAGGAAGAGAAGTACAGGGGAGATGAAATTTTTTAGAATTTACTATGGTGTTTGATAAATGCAGGGATTACAGGATGCCTAATAATGAAGTTGATGAAATCGACTACATGGCAGACGAGGTGGATGTTTTGGATTTTGTGATGGATGATGTGGAGGCAGGAGGTGGTGTCGATCAAGTTGTCGAGGATTATGATATGGTTCGTTTTAATTTTGTTGCTTTTTTTTTTTTGCCATGTTGTGCATTGAGTGTTTTCTAGTGCTTAGAATATCCAATAGGTCAAATGTGAATGTTTTGTAAAGTTAGCTTAACATGAAACGAGTTGAAACTTGATACTTGAAAGTTGTTCAAGTGTCAAATGCCACATCTTAAATCTCTTTCTAAAAAAGTATAGATTTTTATATAAAACGATAGCTCCTTGTGATTACATTTTATGTTAGTTACTTACAAAGTTCCAAAAAGTTTGATAAAAAGGTGTTTTCAGTCCTCTTGAACCATATTAGAAAATTAGTCATCTTGACCCGTTATGTGATGTGTCTAACACGGCCTTTCTGAGGTTGCGGTTGCTAATGTTGAATCTGTAATAAAGCATCATATGTGTACTTAAGTACTTTGGAAATTAATATACCTGCCCATTTTGACCCTATTCTGATGGTCGGTTTTGACCCGTTGAGTCGAGACTCGAAAATACAAGTGTTCTTTGGACTTAAATTTCCAGTATGTTTTGAAGGTGACAGATACATCCTCAGCTCAAGCAAGGAGAGGCAAAGACATTCAAGGCATTCCATGGGAACGATTGAATATAACAAGAGATAGTTACAGGCAAACACGGCTGGAACAGTACCGAAACTATGAAAACATCCCGTTATCGGGTGATAAAGTTGATAGGGTACAATACTAACAATTTCAGTTTTTCCTGCTTGCAACTCCTCTGGTCCTTTTGTTTATTATGGAAATCTTGTTGGTATGCCTAGGAATGTAAACAGAAGCAGAAGGGTGGCAACTACTATGAGTTTTTCCACAATACCAGATTGGTGAAGCCTACAATCCTCCACTTTCAGGTATTGACCAATACCTTTTAATTTGTTTGGGATCTTCTTGAGTTGGCAATTTGATCGATTTAGTTTGGAATCTGTCACTGTGACTTATGGTTTATCCCTTATCAGAAAGTGTAAGCATTTCCCTTTCTAATTGTTTGAACCATTTCCCTTTTGGCCAGCCTTTTTGTTTTTAATTCACACTGACAGATTCCAACCTAAATGCTTACATTTTCCTGTAAATCGTCTTTTTTTAAAAACTATATTATTTATTTGTATGAAAAGCAACCCATTTCAATCTGAACCATTTTGACCTGTTGCCCAACAAGCTCTCTCATTGTGTCAGCTCTAGGCTATTTAAGTCTTGTTCTTTTCTGCTAAATGCTGTTTGGATTAGTAATAATTTGAAATAATCAATATGGGATGCTAATTGATTATGCATATTATTTTACAGCTAAGGAACCTGGTTTGGGCTACCTCAAAACATGATGTATATCTGATGTCTAACTACTCACTCATGCATTGGTCATCGTTATCATACAACTTGACCGAGATCCTTAACTTCTCTGGGCATGTAGCACCTACAGAGGTAATTTTATTAACTACATTTTGTTGGTTACCGAAGAAATTATGGTATTCTTTATCGCCATAAAATTTCTCAACTATGGTGTTTTTGTAGTTGCTGCTTATTTTTTAGCTCATTTGGAGTTTTGTTATCTTAAACATTATATGCTTTTTGATCATCTAGAAACATGCTGGGAGTTTACTCGAAGGTTTTACACAAACTCAGATAAGTACGCTAGCAGTTAAGGATGATTTTCTGGTTGCAGGAGGCTTTCAAGGAGAGCTGGCTTGTAAGGTATTTAATTATCATAATTCAAAATTTATTTAAATCATTTATTATCTTTTCCTTGAAGTTTTTGTGACTGGAGGATTTATTAATGATTTAGCCACATTTGTTAATGTTGATGTTATATTGCATATTGATATATGTTGCATATAATATGCGCATGTCACTCATTTTTGTTTAATGAGTTTATTTCAAGTTCATTGGGCCCGTTGTGTTTGCTAGGACTGGATAGTGTGGAAATTTGACATCTCTTAGTTCCTCTATGCAAGAACACTAATTGATAATTAAAGTATCTAAAAGGATAATATTTTACCTTACTTCAATAAATAATATGTTCACTTATGTAATTAATTGATGCAGAGGTTGGATAAAAAGGGAGTAAGTTTCTGTACAAGAACTACTTACGACGACAATGCCATAACAAATGCTGTTGAGATATATGACAGCTTGAGGTAATTACAACTTAGGACATATCAGTTTATCACTTTATCTTAAATTAAGATACTCTTGGTGGTGTTAACTTGTTGATTACTAAGCTGCTTTTTAGTGGTGGAAAGCATTTTATGGCATCAAACAATGATGGTGGTGTGAGAGAATACGATATGGAGAAATTTCAGCTAATGAATCACTTCCGCTATCCTTGGCCTGTGAATGTGAGTATATCAGAAATCTTGAAGATGTGATACCTTTATTATAGCATTCTTTTTTTGCCACGGAATGTCTGGATTTGCATTTTAAATGATTATTGAATTTGTGTGACGTGAAGACTCTGAACGATCAGTTTTTCATTGTTTGGATAAATAGATTTCTTCTTCTGATTGTCTGGCTATATGGAGGAAATTATCAATTTTATTCCGGCTAAGATAAAAGTTATTATCTAACGGTAAAGTAAAAAATTTTATAACCCAAAGTGTGAGTTTTACTCTCTTTCCACGGAAGTGTCTATATGATCATTTTATCTAGAATGTCCCTAAACAATTAGAACTTGCCTAACACTCAAAACACCTGTTAATTTGATTACCACAACATTAATGTTGTGTAAGCACTTTCAATTACGCATCCAGACATCCCTTCATTTTGTCTGTCCAGATTTTCTGTCTGCTCTTTTAAAATTTGGTCCTTATACTGTAGCTTAAGAAATCATATTAGTGGAGTTTAAAGATACTCTCGTTTGTTTAAAATTATCAAATGACAAATTTGACTTTCTATGGATGTTCAGCATTCCTCATTAAGCCCAGATCGCAAACTTATAGCTGTTGTTGGAGACCATCGCAATGGACTTGTTGTGGACTCATCAAATGGAAAAGTAAGGTTATGGTTTTATATTTTTCTATCCTTTTCTTGGTAATGTAAACATGTGATACAGTTGGTCGGTGCATCAAGCGAGTTTTTTTGCTTGAGGTGGCATTCAAGCCCATGTACTTGAAAATGGCTTGGTTTAAGTTAGATATATTCTGTAATGGGTCAAACTTCAAATCTTATTTGAAAGTGAAACGGGTTAAATGGATTTATAAGTCATGCAAGTGCTAAAGTGTTTGTTATTCAACTGAGTTCAATCTCTTAAATTGACTTAATTAAATTAATTAGAGGGGATAATTTTTTTTTTAACTTAAATTCTTATAATTTTTCTAATCACGCTTTCTGTTTTAATTATCTATAGAGTTAAAGCGTTAAAAGTACCTCATTTTGCCCATCACATGACCAATTCGTTTTCCTGTTACTAGTTTAATCAACATCATTCCATATATAATTTAGTTATACTTTGATGGCATTTTTTTTTATCTTTATATTGAAACTTTTCATCTTGGTTGCAGACGATGGCGTCAGTGGAAGGTCACCAGGACTATTCATTTGCTTCTGCATGGCATCCAGACGGAAGAGTATTTGCTACGGGGAACCAGGACAAAACTTGCAGGGTATGGGATCTAAGAAACCTTTCTGACCCAGTTGCGATTCTTAAGGGAAACATGGGGGCTGTCCGATCAGTTCGTTTCTCTTCAAACGGGCAGTTTTTGGTTGCGGCTGAACCTGCAGACTTTGTGCACGTTTATGACACTAACTTGAACTATGAGAAGAGGCAAGAGATTGATTTCTTTGGAGAAATCTCGGGGGTGTCACTTAGCCCGGATGACGAAACCCTTTATATTGGAGTATGGGACCGAACTTATGCTAGCTTGTTACAGTATAACAAACGACATAAGTACGGGTACCTTGACTCCTTTATGTAGTCTAGGTCTAGTGGTCCCGTACCTAAAATAAGATTGCGACTGAAATGAGTTTTTGTTTGATTTCTTGTTCTGGATTCGTGGGTAGTTTTGGTTATTGGAGTATATGATGATAAAATTAAGACATTGGGGTATTGTGTAAAAACATTTGTCAAGAAAATGTATAGCAGTCATCTTTAAAAGAAGCAATGTGTTTTTTTTTTTCATATCTTGAGAAGTTCTGATGGCAGTACTGAATCTGCTTTGAAGATTCAAGAAACTCCAACTCACATCACATGTATATTATACAGAGGAAAGGAATTGTATATTATGTGGAAGTCCATCAATAAACGGTAACTGGGATACTCTGCTTAAAGGCGATTTAATCTTTTATATTAGGAAACCTATTTTTACTCAAATAGATTGCTGCTTTTAAATTGTTTCAATTTTTGTATCTTATTTTGTTTAGTTTTTTTTTTTTAATGTTAAAATTAGAATAGATTATACAAACTACGAGTGTATAATGAAGTATTTTTTTTAGGACCTTTAACATTAACATAGATCTGAATGTGATTGTATTCGATGATAATGAGAATGATAATTGTCCTATTGGCATTGTATTAAAACATTTTTCTGAACCGTTGAATAAGAGTTTCAATCAATGTTTTGAAAACCGAGGGCATTAAATCGGTCACATCATATTTTTACCGGTCATATCTGGGTTCAACTAGAAACCAAAGTTAATAAGTAATACCAAAAGAATTTTAAATTAAATACAATATAAGTTCAATAATATTATGTTCTAGCAACAAACAGCCAAAAATAACCAAACTCTAATACAATAATTCATAAGGTAAACGAGTTCAAACACCAATGATTCAAAAAGTTAACCCCAAAAAACCCGGAAAAAAAAGGAAATGGAATTAAGCACGTTGGCTGGTTCAAACCCGGTTTGGTCCAGTCCGGTGCTCCTGGTTAAATCATGTTCACTCTCAGCCTAAAAACCGCCTTCATTAAACCTGTAATATATAAAATCCCAGTCCAAACGTGGTCGGACCAGCCTGTTACAAGACGTGGACATCATGAGCCATTAAACCATGTTTAAAACTGTCCATCAAATGCTTCTAGAAGTTCATACAGTTACAAGTTCGTGGATTATGTTTTCCGACGGTCACTTATCAGTTTGATCCCTAAAGCCAAGTCACTAAAAACTTAGCCTCTAAGCTTGCTGATGCAAGTAAGCAACCACACACACTGTCACCTCAGATGGCACATGGATGATCCATATGGTAGACAGATGACCCATATGTCAGACATTACCCGTATAATAGATGTATGACCCATATGGCAGACAGGAACCGTAAGGCAGACGTAAATTCCATATGGACAACGAGACACATAAGGAAGAAGTCTGAACAATAGGTAGAGGTCTGACCCAAATGGTTGTTTAACGCACCCAAATTATACCCGAAGGGGCGTTGTCCCCAAACCATGATAGTTCGGACCGGGATGTCATTGACTTAATGCGTGTACAGTCCATACTTCCTAAACATCTCCAAATCAAATAATCATATCCCTCAATTACACTAAATTACTAACACTATCAAGTAGGTTTTCAACTACAACAACCGCTACAACAACAACCGCTACTCAATCCCGGCAACAGCCGGGGTTTGAGGGAGGTAAGATGTACGCAGCCTTACCCCTATCCAAAGATAGAGAGGCTGTTTCCAGAAGGACCCCCGGCCAAAGAGAAGAAGAAAAATGAAGTGTAAGGGATAGGGAAACATACCTGACGTCCAAGTAACGCATAGCTGCATCTACGATATATTATAGAAACCAAAAACAACATACAAAAGGCATAAAAACATATCCAACATAACATTACATAACACAAATAATAATGCAAAACAAGACTCGAACTTGCGACATGAGATAAGAGAATAGGCGAGCGGATCCATTACACCAAAAACTTGTTGGTGATATACTTTCTTTCTTTCAATAGATGTATAGCATTTAGTGATTTATTAGTTTCTTTTGACACATATTCTATTACTAGATTTAGTCCCGTGTCAAATACACGAAAGGTTAATGATAATTTTAAAATAAAATGAATTATTAAATAAATGCAAATTAAAAAACCTTACAAATTCAAAATTTAAAAATATAAGAAAAAATAAACTGGTAATTTAAATGTAAAGATTGTAAATAA
>JAOEHQ010006967.1:0-28587 GCA_025447715.1 Asclepias incarnata
TTGACTTACTTACAGGCATATCAGTCTATCTGCCACCTCCTGGAAATCATGTCAAGAGCAGAGTATTACCTGGAACCTGGTAAGAGTGGTATCACAACAATAACTCTAAAGCGTTTTTCCTCTTTATGTGCACGCAGGATACATCTGTATAGAGCTTCCAAGACACGATTCTGTAAGGAAATAAAATAACAAACATTAAAAACTGAGATTTAAAGATTCTGGTCATGATATATTTGCTCTTCATACTATCACTCAAAAAAAAAAAATGATATTGACATCCTGCTTTGACTTGCTGCAGGTGACGGGTGACCATCATGGATCCCATTGTCAATAGTCTTGTTGTAATTGACCCTTAACCTTTAACTGGTGACTTATTTGATTCCAAACTTATAATATTGATTTGAAAGTTTGTTGTCTAAAATAAAAACTAAATGAAACCAATCAACATTAGGACCCATTACGGTAAATTAGAACTACAAATAGTATTTCCCATAAAATACCTCAATGTAAATAAACTTTTCTGCATTTTCAATAAGAGAACAATAAGCCTTGTGAATACTGTCTTTTGTTTGACTTGTTCCACCAGATCAATGGCAGACACTATTAATCTCACCCTTGATAATCTTCATGTTTAGATACACAAACACTATCATTTGTAGCAAGTTTCCTACTCATGTAATAATCTATGTATAGATTTGGCTCGTATTGACATAAAAAATGCAAAGATTGGTATGATAATTCAATCTCTAATTACATAGTCACTAAACATAGCTACTTCTAAGCATAGGTGCATAATAATAAAATATAATAAAACTCAAAAGAAACCAAACTGCAAATAATCATAAAAATATATCCATTATCGAATATCAAATAACATATCCCCATTTATATTTGAAATCTGCCAAGATTTCAATTCAGGAGATTCACGAATATCAAAAATTTATGTTATTTGAAATCTATATCAAATAACAAAAATTTCTTCTATCTGATATACCACAATAACGGAATATGGTAATAACAAAAAAAAATATTTAGATTAACACCGTTAAGCAAAAAATAGATACAGATGGACGGAATATGTATATAACAAAACAGAAATTTATTAACCAGGGTGTTGTAGATGCAGATTCGAGAACGGGGAATATGATGTTGTAGATGATTTATGATGTGATAAAAGCCGTGTATGTAAAACCCCTAATTCCTATAAATTAGGGCTTTGATAATCTGTAGCTAATTTGAATTGTGATCTAATTTAGGGAATTTGAAAGTAAATATATTTGGGATTTTGAAAGTAAATATATTTGAAATTATTCAGGAGTGTATCAAATATATGACTGCATTGATATTACTTTTGAAATTCAAAGGGCATTTGAAGATTCCGGTTGTTTATCAACTGTGAGGTGTGAGAAAACAAACACAACATCATGTGGTTCAGCTGGCAAATAGCTTTACATGACAAGCCGGAGGTCAAGGGTTCTATCCCTGCCTCCTACATTTTTAAAAATGTTTTCATAAAATATGATTTTGACTATTAACTACTTAGGTGGATGCCTACTAAGCAAAATAGGCGCCTACGTGGCCATTGACGTGTAGGAATTTGCTGACATGGATCATTCTGGTGTTGCCACATAGGAATTTGCTGAGATGGCGGGCTCAGAGAGTGCCACGTGAGCACTTTCTGATAGCTATATATATATATATAGAGAGAGAGATAGAGATATATATATATTTGAAAAATTACGTCTCCTAAAACGCCCGTATAGGATCATAAGTTCCCTTAACACAGATGATAAACACACTTCACAGCTAAACTTATAAACCGCTTCAAGTTGGTTTAATAATTAGGTGTTTTGATTTCTTCATATAAAGTTTCAAGTTCGAATTTCTCTAAATTGAATCTTAACAAATCAGTTACAAAACGTTCCAATTAAGCCACGTATTAATGAGACAATGACACGTCTCCCAAAGTAACTTTAAGAAAAATCGCACCCGCTTGCGCAATTAAACTTATAACTATCACTTATGTGAATAAACTTTTTATTTTTATTTAGCTTTTAAATACTTACTCTTTTAAATAACTTATTTCAAAATAACTTGAGATTCATATCATTTGTAATTTTATCAATCTTTATTAGATGCTTGTTACTTTGATGTACGTTACAATCGTTAATAAGGTTTTTTATAAAATGATTTATGCAAAGGCAAAATGAACAATTTATTTACTTTTTTTTAATAAAGGATAAATCTAATTTCACAAAAAAAAAAAAAAAAGTTATTGATAAATTTCAAGCCAATTAAGAAGTGACTTACTGTTCGAGAAAAAACAAAGTGACTTAATGAGTCAATAGCTTTTCATCGAGGTGGTATTTTATGTAGGCACACACGTCAACATATTTTTCTTCAAAAACTAACTTTCTTTTCTAGAAATTGACTTTTTTCATCGAAATTTTTACCATAATTTTATCGGTATTTTTACGAGAAAAGCAGATCAGCCTATCGAAAAAGAAGAGGCGGACATAACGCCTACATGGAATGTCATGTTAGCGAAAAGCTGCTAACTCATTGTGTTTCACATTGATCATGAAAATTTTTAAAATAGAATGTAAACCTTATAAATATGGAAGTAAGTGTAAAACTATGATTATGGAAAAAAAGACACCAAAAATTTATACTTTATTATCTAATCTATTATATAAAAATGTGACAAATTATTCGTTTTAACAACCTATAAACATGTTAGCAGACATCAGTAGAGTTATTGACGATTAACAATTGGGATTAACTCACGTGATTATGATGTTAATTAACTCATACTCTATCATCTAATCTATTATAACGTGACAAATTATTCGTTTTAACAACCTAATAAACATGTTAGCACTAACCGGAGATGTCAGTCATGTTTATATAATGGGTTTTTTTAACTTATGCCCTCGAGGCACATTATTATGCGTTTAATGAACTTAATCATTTTAAAAAACTTAAAATATGCATTAATAATGTACACGGAAAAAGAAAATTTTGAATGTACACGGAAAAAGAAAATTTTGAATTGAATTAATGCATATTAAATAAATTTTATGATATTTTAGGAAAACATGAAGTTCATTAAACGCATACTAAAGGGTGTCATAAGTTATAAAAACCTTATAAAATTTAAAAAACTAGATAAGATTACGTCTGTCTTACGTCATGTTAATCCAACAAAAAAACAACATTATGGTTAATTAAGTAATTAACAACCCCTACACGTACCTGTTTCTTTCATGTTCCCAAATTTTCCATAACCCCACCCACCCACACACACACCATTCCCCCAAACCACACTCTTTCTCTCTATTCTTTTTCTTTCCTAAAATTTCAATCAAATTCCAACAACAATAATAATAATAATTAATTCCATTTAATTTAATTTCCACTTTCAATTTGAATCAAATCCCATAATAATTCCCAAAATATTACTGCTACAAGTATATATCCCATGAAATTAAATCATAATATATGTCACACACACTTTTATAACCATCATCAGTGTTTTTAGTAGCATTAAATTCATGTATTGAAATTAAAACTGCAGTTATTACGTTTTCTTATTATTTAATTGAGGGATCTAGGGTTTTAAATTTATTTGAAATTTGGTTGCGATCGGTGACATGAGGATCGATGATTTAGATGATTCCGATTCCGATTTTGATCATCGCCGCCAGATCGTCGCCGTTGATGCTAAGAGAGTGTTGGTCGGTGCCGGAGCTCGGATTCTGTTTTATCCGACGCTTTTGTATAATGTTTTTCGTAATAAAATTCAATCTGAATTCAGATGGTGGGATCAAGTTGATCAGGTATTATTATTATTATTATTATTATTATTATTATTATTTCTTTATGTATTTCTGTATCTATATGTATATGTGTATATTGATTGCTTGATTGATTGCTTGATTGATGGTTTGTGTGTGTGTGTGTGTATACTTTGCTTAACTTTTGGGTAAGTTAAAGAGTGTTTGACCATCTAACTGAATGAATGTGTGTTTGGTTGACCAGAAAGGCAGAAATGCTATTTTTGCTTTTTATTTTTTATTTATATTTTTTGTTAACAGTTATTGAAGTTTCAAATTACTGTAAGCAATATATTATTGAAAACTTATTAACTGGTTTGCTTGATGGGGCGGCGTCTATGTGGCACCGCCGTGGTGTTTTTCTTAATAATGTATTGATGTGGGCTTGTAACCGGTAATATTGGTCATCTGAAACCATAGTGACATATAGGAACATGAATTGTAATGTTAATGATCATGAGGTAACTTGATAACGGATAACCTATTAACTAGCTTACTAGATGATATACCTACAATGACATGGCACCTGGGTGGTCAGTTTATAAGACACTTGTTTTTTAAAGCAAAGTTGGTAAACACCGCCGCCGCCTTTGCTGTTTGTGCTTTTGATTAAAAAAGGATTGGAATTGTTTTTCTTTCTTATTAATGGTGTAATTTAGATCAACGATATGCTAAAATTCATTTATTGGCTTGTTCTAAATGTGTTTGCTTTTTCTATTTTAAACAGTTTCTTCTGCTTGGTGCTGTTCCATTCCCAAAAGACGTGCCTCGATTGAAACAGCTTGATGTTGGTGGTGTGATCACTCTTAATGAGTCATATGAAACTCTGGTTCCTACATCTTTATATCGTGTAAGTCACCATGGTTGCATTTTGTTATTTCTGTTGAATTCTTTCAATTCATTTCATTTATCTCACGTATGTCTTATGTTTTAGGATTATGGCATAGACCATCTTGTTATCCCTACCAGAGATTACCTATTTGCCCCGTCGTTTGTGGATATTGACCGTGCTGTAAATTTTATTCACAGTGAGTAAAGTGTATTACTTTTTTATTTACTTCCTCTGAATTCTTTGTATGGCTTTAGATTCATATATCTGTTGTGTTTTGGTTACAGAGAATGCAACCCGTGGTAGAACCACGTACGTGCACTGTAAAGCTGGGAGAGGGAGAAGCACAACGATTGTCCTTTGTTATTTGGTAGCCCTCATTCTTTTTGTAGATAAGCATTGTACAAGGCAATTGTAGCCTTAAATGAAGTATTAGATTATAGCTATCTGAACTCTTGAATTTGTATAGATGAGTCGGTCCTGACATTTGCAGGTTGAATACAAACATATGACCCCGGCTTCTGCTTTGGAATATGTTCGGTCTAGACGGCCTAGAGTCCTCTTGGCACCATCTCAATGGAAGGTTAGCTCCCCTCCCAGTCTCAATATATTGTTTGAAAATTGTAGCCCCCCAAACCGAGGGTAATATACTGGCCCTGTATCAATTGAAGCAATGGAAGTACTCGCGCACACTTGTCTCTGATGGGACTTGAGGCTGCGACCTTTGGTTGATACCACTAGGCCAAAGGCATGATGTTGTTAAGATAAATATTATTATGTTGACATTGTATATCATATGCAGGCGGTTCAAGAATACAAGCAATGGCGGTCAGTGGCAACAACTTCATCTTCTTCAGGGGATGCCGTGCTCATAACGAAAGCTGATTTGGAAGGGTACCGTAGCCCATCACAAGGCAAAGAGTTGGCGCTGGTCCCAAGGGTCACAAGAACGAGTCCCATGATAGCAAAACTTTCTTGCCTCTTTGCATCTCTCAAAGTTTCAAGTGTCTCCGGTCCTGTCAGTTTGAAGCTAACGGAGACACCTGCCTGTTAGTTTTTAGTATCAGTGATTGGAGCATCAAGGAGATGGTTTGGGGAAAAAGTGGGGTATTTTCCATGACTCCTTGTTAAAACAGGAGATGAGAAATAATCAATTGGAAGAAAAAACTACATAGATACGCTTTTTATGAACGTTACAACTTTTTGTACATATTTGTTTTTGGGTCATGTAAAATTATTTTCTGTTGTATTGATAAGCAATTTCACGCTTCCAGTAGTAGTGTTTTGCTTGTGCAGTTGTGCCTCTTTAGTTAATAGATGTTTTCTCAAACTTGCATCAGTTAGACGGACAAAAGCTCAATCCTATCTAATAATGGCGACTAATATCTAATAGTGCCCCCAGAATATTTGGGTATCATAATGATTTTATAATTTTCATTTAGGTATGCTTAAAAGCTTAAGACCTGGCTAACACTTTGAATAATTTAAGTTGTGTGTCTAATGAAAAAAGCCTTGTTGAAGTGTTTGCTCACCAAGGGTCAGAGGTTAAAGGTCGCTGGTCATTTTAGGAGATAGTGCTGATACATTTCAGGATACTTCCTTGTTATATGTCTTGCACTTTTCGCAGTGTAACCACTCGGTTGGATTGTGCGGCCGGAACCATTTGATTTGAGATTCCGGCATGTTGCTTCTTTCTTAGGTGTCAAGGTTATGGTTGGTTTTCCCATTTCATGCTTTTCTACTAAGCGATTGCTATTCATGGTGGTGTGTGTATTGGTGGTATACCTTGGTATGTTGAACTTTTACTTTTTCATGCCTTCTTTTTTGGGTCCTGGCATCATATTAATTTTTAGAGTCAGTCATCGGTATTGTAGCTTTAGAATCAGTGTCATGTTGATGTTGGTTTTATCTTTTAAGGAAAGTGATATCCGTATCACAATAAGCGATACATCTACCACATGTCCACATATAAGTATTCCTGGCTTGTATCATATGTTGTACAACATGTATGTTGTGGTAACTTAATTAAAAGTAGTTGTACATTTATCATTTCCTTATCTATAAACCCTTACAACACATTTAGCTCATTTAATTATCAATTTAATTTATTATAACATATATTTTATAATATTTAATTATGAAAAATAATAATAAATTTTTTTAATTCATCGGAACATTACTTTATATATTTTGTGTAGGTACTATGCTATCAATTTCTTACACAAGTGTTTAATTTGAAATTAACGTCGTCACAGCAGCTCGCACGCTGTATATTATCGCCGCCGCTGCATCTCGCGGGTCTCCATCCAGCTTTTTTATATAAATAAATTATATTTTCCTTCTAATAAGGAGGCCATGTTTTTGCATACCGATCAGAAACTTTTGCAGTAGTTGAAAGTTGTAATAATTGTTTCCTGTAACATCCAGAAATTGAGAACTTTTCTCATAAATAAACAGTCACAAGTCGCACCACCAAAGCTTGAAAAGCAGTTTGAAGTCCATTGCACCAACTCGAACAAAAATAAAAGACATGGAATATTACAGTCAAAAATGAAGGGTTGCAACGGCATTGCCTCGAATTATTGTTTCTATCTAAAATAACAATAACAAGCAACATCCACTCGGATTTTGTAACTTTGAAGCAAAAGCAAACCTTACATTTTAACGAAACTTGCTGCTAACTGAGTCGTAGGTGGGTACATTTATAACTGCCAAAAAAACAGTTTAATAATATAAGTACATGTCCATCAGGTGAAACAACGTACAGAAAAACCAAAAAGCAAATATTACCATCTCCGTGAGAAGCCATTGTGAGTGGGGAAGAAAGAAACTTTTGCGCAATGGCAGCAATGTCCTTGGCTGTTACTTCATCAATAGCTTTCAAGTAAAACTCGACAGGTTTCCTGTTCACGATGTTTAAAAACCAAGAAGTGTTGACCACATCAAATCAAAAGACAGCGTAAATAAAAAAGAATAAGAGAGCATATTCATATAATAAAGATAGAAAAACATCATCGATAACTTCAATTAATAGTCTAACTGATCTATAACCACAAAATTTTGCCTACGACTCGAATCGACCTAGATCAGTTTCAACAGATGATGGATTAACAGATTTTCTGGCGAAACAGAAAAGGCCAGGCCAGATTAAAATGGTAACCACTCAGGCAGATTAACAATAAGAAACACCATACCTCTCTCCGTATGTCAATATCTGTCTGCCAATATCTTCTGAACCAACCATCTGCAATATACATGGAAATCATATTATCATTATAAATAATCATTCATGCAGTTTAAATGGCTAGTAATCAATCAAAGACATATTACATACTCTTGATTCCAAGTTCATTAAAATAGCAGACTTGGTAGACTGTTTGGCACGATCCAGCTGTACCTGGTTGACTGAAAACAGACGTGATCTTTAGATAGATAGAGGCAGCATGATTGGCCAGTCAGCGTGTTGGATAACAAATTCAAGTTAAATCAATTGATTTTAGTACAGGGACAAACGGGCTGGGCTGGTCCAGGTTGAAAAGGTTCACTTTTAGTGAAGGTCGAAACAAGATGGTTACGCTTAGGTAGCCTTGCAAACACTTTCTTGCTCAAACTTTACTTAAAAGTTGGCTAATGAATGCTAAAGTTTCCATTACAAATCCAATAAAGTTACAATAAAAAATAAAGACAATTGATGAGGTTCTATGCATTAAAAGAAGACTTTGACAAATTCTAACCTAAGCTTTCTCATCCAACTTTTTTTCCTTTTTATCTATCAACTCATTTGGGATAAGAGACCAAATCGCCCCATTCACAAATATATGGGTCCATACTGCTGCATCTATATTAGCTAGCATCAATACAAAATGTAGAAGTCTTTGCGGGTAGCGGAAACCCAATACTCAGAAAAAGGCACAAACAATAGCATAAATCATGGGAAAATAAGTAAAAAGGCACACCTTCTCCATTTGTGGCGACCGCGATTAGCTCTTTAGCAGCTACATCTATGGCTTTGGGTGCAAACTCAGGAATCTGTAGCAAATTGAACAAAATATTAAATTAACACATAAGATAAGTAATTTGAACCTTTAAAGACATCTTACAGTGGTAGCTTGGATCCCGAAAATGGCACTGTTGGTGTAGACTGAACTGAAAGCGGAAAATGAATGAATCTCCGGGTATTCATTCAGGACTCGAAGATCTGCTCACCACAAGAATAGAGGAGGACCAAACATAAGCACAAATGATATATACAAACCAACTGTTACGAATAACTGTCACCAGAACCATCATAGAAGGAAATGTTAAATCATGTGCATAAATAAGTATCTCGACTAAAGAGCAATAAAACTTACAAAGTCGTGAGTACATCCCTTTTCCAGGACCACCAGCTGAAAAAGATCCACCTCCTCCCATTAGCATCTGCAATAAAGCATACTTATCATACACATCTGAGCAAGTTCATGAAAAAAAAGTCTATGAGACAAAATCTAAATTTAAATATTAGAAAAAAAATAAAATCTATATGCCGCCAAGAATCACTCTCAAGACTCACCTGAAGAACAGTCAAAGTCATGGCATCCTTCTCCTTGAGCCAACCACCAGGAAGTTCAAACGCAAGAGCAAAACTAGTTCTCTGACCAACAAGAGTAATATTGCAAATCCATTAATAGGTCAAGACAAAACAAAACAAAACAAAAATTATCAATTGGAAGCTATTGTGAGAGACAATTTATAAAACACACCCCTGTATCAGCCATAACACGATGATCACCACCAACGTAAACAGATTTTGGCTCCTCAACGTGACCGCCACCTGGTAAATCAGAGAGAAGAGGTTCTGCATATTTCAACAGTTCCTCGTGTTCAACACCTGAAGCGGCAAGAACTATCCGAGGAGCAGTATAGTTTGCCTACAGTTTTCAAACATGAACAGCTTTAGATACAAAAAAAATTCCAGGCCTAATGAAGGATATCATGCAAGAATAGAAACAATGCAATGTTAAAAGTTGTAACTTAGAACCATTTATGGATAAATAGGTCAAACTGGGTTATACCTTGCTCTAATGGGTCAAATAGGCAAAATTTGAAAAGCTTAAAATGAAAATGGTTGAGCAAGTCAAATGTGTGTATTCACAATGCATAAGACCACCTAAATTTTTCTAATTCAATAACTGGACTATCATTTTAACAATACAGCTTTTTAATCATATTCTGAGCATTGATTATTTATCTAATCCAAGAAAAGAAATGACAAAAAAGGTATTTGTAAGTTGACATTAATTACCCAACCCAATTTGACCAGAACACATCTTAACCCGTTACCCAACCCATCTGGCACACACATTTTGCCACTACTACGCAACATACAAGAGATACCACACCCACAACTTACAGCTACAAATTCTTCCAATATGGAACTGTCTAATCTATTAAGTGATCCTTCTGAGGCAATAAGAGCATTGGCTAGTGCACCAGAATATCCAGCTGAATGAACTGCCTCTAACAGCAAGCCCTCTGGGTTGTTGCCATATTCACTGATCTCAGCTTTCACTTTCTGGATCTGCATTTTAGTATAATATCATTTTCAGCAAACATCCAAGACCCAAAAGAAAAGACCATTGAAAATGAAGGAAATTATGGAAAGACCTGCTCCTTGACCTCCCAGTCCAAGAAAACTTGATTTCTTGCAGAGTCAACCAACAGCTCTACCATTTGAGGAACATAGGTCTTGAGGGCGTCAAAGGAGTAACCCATTTGCTCCCTGGAAGCTGAGGCTGTCACATTGCCACCAATGGCCTCCACTTCCCTTACCAATCGCAAGTGGCTTCGGTTAGCAGTGCTTTTAAAAGCCATGCGTTCTAGAAGATGTGTAGCACCAAATGACGCCGGTGTTTCATAAATAGAGCCAGAATTCACATACAAACCAATAGAAGCTGCAGGGTTCTGTTCAAATAATGCAAACAGTTATAAACAAGTCATCAACTAATATACGTTAACGTGAATAATCCCTTACCGGTGAGCTTTCAGAGGCAATTCTGACTCCGTTTGAGAGGGTTGTTATAGTCGTCTTTCCAGTTTCAACATGGTCGGGTAGAGAAGGCGGGAGTTCAATACCCTTAAGTGGAAAGTCCAAAGGAGGGAGGCTTGAAGAACTTCCTCCTGTAAACCAGCTAAAGATACTACCCGAAGATGATTGTGCTGCAACAGCACTTGAACTTGCAAATCTGTTCAGAAACCTATTTCCAGCTTGACCCTATTAAAGATCTTAAATCAGCACGGTTTTCTTATGATTACAAAGCAGAGTGATAAAGAAGACAAGAGTTAGTTAAATTATGAATAAGCTATGACATGTTTCAGGGGGGAAAGGGTCGGTTAAAATATTTGCCCCTCCTAGATCTTGAAGGGTTAGGTGCATTAAGTGATAAAAAACACGTTCACTTATTCCCTCCATCGCTAGAAAAATGAATTTTGTGAGCCGTAAACAGCAGCATCAATAACCAAATGACTAAAGATAGGATTAGTAAATAGATCACTCTAAGGAGCAACAGAAAATATTGTCATTTCCATGGAACATCCAACAATGGAAAACGGTTAAATTTTTCATGATACGGGTGTATCTAAGAACCCCGCCCAAAGAAGAACACCCCAAAGTTAGTCTTCCATCCAATCTAATGAGAACAAGCACACTTGAATAGAAGTTCCTATCCTGTCTCTAATTAGATGCACTTTTCGACAGATACTCAAGAAGTAGTTTAAAACCCCATATAAGATTGTGTTTGATGAAGCCAAATACCTCTCCTACATAGAACCCAGAGTCGCTTACTACTTTATTTAAGCACTTTCTCATACTCCCAACAAGAATTTGCAAGCTTAAAAATGATCTGCTATTTGTGAGTGAACTCTACAAAAGATTGTCATATTAAAGTCGAACTTCAACCAAAAAAATCGCTTCCACTCTATTGATTATATTTCTTTACCACATTACATTTTTACAAATGATATCATTCCAAATGACATTAAAACTCAATCAAGTTCCATTCTTTTAAGCAACTCATACAAAAAGTAGATCTCTTCTAATCATTTTAGCCACCCCTCTATCCCATCAAATTATTAGCATTAATCAATACTTAGTAAAAGAAAGTTAGAAAACCACTTTCGCTCATTTTTGGGTTTATTGACTGATGGTATCCTCAATAAGCACAAAAAATGGAGCTTATTAAGCTTGTTGAATGGCGAAGCCATGATTTTGCTTTAGGGTGAGCCAAAATGCCAAATGATTTGTCACAAACCAATAAGTATAAAAATATGGTCATTTTTGTCATTAAATCATGTAAGTCTATTTAATAACCAGACTAAAAAATTATTAGAGTGGGCTTCAATTTACAAATAAGAAAAAAAAGAAGCTTAAAATTATACTAATATTACACTACCGGAAAATTCGGGGTGAGCCACGGCCCCTCTACACCCTACATAGCTCCGCCCCTACTTATTGGCTTATCTCCTTGTGAAAATTCGCTAATAAGCTAACCAAAATATGCCTATCGAAACACCTAAGGAAGCTTAATATCACAAAAAGATTCAATATTTTATTCGCCCAGAAAAAAATAAATTATTTTTGGAGGAAAAAAAAAATCATATTTTTAGTTTTTCCAACAATATTTACAAATAATACAGTAACAGATTACATATGGATCGAAAAATATAAAGAAATATTAGCTAAAAAAGCATATAAACACAAATCAATAAGGTCATGTGATCGGGGGCATATGTAAGGTGGTTTTTTTTTATTAAAAGAAAAAACAATTAATTTGAAAAACATAATAGTGACCTTAAGGACTCTGATTCTGGAAGCTGCGGCGCGATACATCACGAGTTAAAATATATTATGAAATGAATCGAAGAATATATTTGCTCTTCGATTGTGTAGACCGGAGAAATTGTGTTTTTGTGTGTTTGGGGGGGGGCGAATTTGGGATTTTAATGTTAAAAATTCACTCGTGTGAAAGAGTTTGCATCTAATGGTCATTGCCTCATTGGCACCTGGCAGTGGCACATGTGAAATATGGGCTTTCTCTTGTGGGCTTGGGATACTAGTTTGCTATTGTATTGGGCTGTTGGTCATGTGTTTTAGATTTTAATGGACATAAGTACATAACCTTACTAGTTACTATATTGTTTGTTTTATTAAAATTGGATTTCATAAATATTTTATATTTTATACAAGGGTTAATTTATATCAATAACTCTAACTAATTTCATTACCAATCTATACATGTAAAATAATGTGTTTCTTTTTTTTCTTTCAAATATATTTTAACAAACAGAATGAACACATAAAAATGTAAAATTTAGCATTAAAAATTGAAAATACAACATTATTCGAACATTAACATTACAAACGAAGTGTTTAATAGCATTTTGATTCATCAAGTTATTCAAAATCACAACTTTCAATTGGTGCATCCATTGAAGATGCATTTATATCTACTGAAGATGCATTTGCATCTTATGATTCAATCTATTGCAAATGAATATGAAAATTTACATTAATATAGCAATGCATCTATATATATATATATATATATATATATATAGGATACAAAAGTGCAATATATAAATATGTGTGTGTGTGTATAGTGGTAAAAAGTGTATTTGGCTAGGGACACCTTAACCCCATATACCGTATTGGTACCATACCCGAAACCCGCAAACCCAGTATGTCGTTAAACCAACTTACCTGCATGAAGCACACGCATGGTGTCGACCACAAGGATCGAACCCGAGGAATACTGTGGTAGTGCCTTTACACATGTGGACCCATGGGATCGTAAGTTGGTTGTGGCCATCACAATATGTACCAGGTTTCTTCTTAAAATCCACATCTTTTTACCTTAATTTTGGACAAGCTATCACATGACTTGTAGAAGAGCATACCATGGTGCTTGATTTTTGTTGGCGATATTGTGTTAGTCTTGAAAATGATGAACGGGCTAAATCTCAAACTAAAGTTAGGGGGGGGGGGGCAAGAAGACACTCGCCTTCATATCAGCTGAAATAAGATCGAATACTTTCAATGTAATTTCAACAGGGATGCGATATGACGAAAGAACAAAGAGGATATTCGTATTGGGGATCATACTTTACACTCAAATAAGTCTTTTAAATACCTAGGCTAAGTCGAAAATGTGGCCCATCGTATACAAGTTGGGTAGCTGAAGTGGATGACAGCTACAAGAGTCATGTATGACAAAAGAATTCCTTTAAAGTTAAAAGGAAAGTTTTATAAAATGACGATTAGACCATCTATGTTGTACACAGGGACGAAGCCAGAGTTTTTTTTTTTTTTGGCGAGGGGGCAAATTTAAAAGTCGTATGTCATACTTATCAGAGTTGTCTCCGAGAATGTAAAAAAAAATTCGGGGCCCGACTCGAAAATAGAAAATGGGCCCTAAAAGGATATTGTTCCCCAATGTCAGGTTTAGTCAAATTATCAAAGACCGGTGTTGACAAGGCCAAGTTTAGCTTAGGTGGGTACGAACATGGGAATGTCGGCTATGGGAACGTCTGTCTTTAACATGAACGTCGGCTATGGAAACGTCGGGGTTTTTTTTTTTTTATTTTATTTTATGTACTTTTATAAATTATTATTTTATTAATTAGTTTATTTAATATATAAAGAAAATAAACTTAATAAAAAGAAAAAACCATTGATGACTATATATAATTAAAAGAAAATTACATTTTATAAAAAAAAATAATTAAATAAATACAAACACGCCAAATGTCTTTGAACATAAAAAACAAACACACGGATTATCTTTGAACAACACAATCATACATAGACTTGAAACTTCCTTCCAACCATCAATACTAGTTATTATTTGGCCTTTCTTTAAAAAAAATCAAAATCTCCTTTTACAAAAATAACCACATTCTTTTCAACGCCACTAATTAAAAACACAAACAATGATGATCTACTACCATCAAGCGATGATGAAGAATAGCCTTTGACGTGAAGACGATGATGATCTGGATAAAGGCGAAGAACTAAATACACAACATTATTGTCCAGTTTGACAAGGTAATACTATATACATCTAAAGAAGAGGCTTATGACAATGAAAGGAAGATTTGTATGTATTATCGGTTTAGATGATTTTTTTTTTAGGACAAAATTACAAATATATCCATAAAATAAAAAAATTTATGTTGTACCAAAATTTGAGTAGACAGTTGCTCACTGTCCTTATGCTAAAACCGTCCCTAACTTGCACATGTCTGAATTTTGGCCGATCTGGAAAGCCCAAGCAAATAGAATGGAGGTGGTAAATATGAGGATTCTAAAGTGGATATGCAGTAAAACTATGCTAGACATGATTTCAACGAGAGTTTTTAGATAGAAACTTGAACTTGTCACCATCATCTACAAGTTAAGTGAAGGACCGCTAAGATGGTTTGGGCATGTTAGACAGAAAGATCAAACCACGCCACTTAAGAGAGTGGAATCCATCGATATTGACAGCTTGAGGATAATGATATGTCTAAGCTTAGGTGGAATGGTAGACTTTAAGACCGATCCGAAGAGGCTTTTCATTTTTGACATATATTTCATGGCTACATACTTTCACTCACACTTAAGCATATACACACCACATACATCCCCTCTCTCAGGGGCTACCACATACTAGTCTGGAAAATGATGAATGAGCTAAATTTCAAACAAAATTAGTGGAGGGGAGTAAGAAGAAACTCTCATCCATATCAATCAAGATATGACCTAATACTTTCAATATGATTTCAACGCGATCTGACGAAACAACAAATAGGATATTCGTATTGGGGATCATATTTTACACTCAAATGAGTCTTTTAGATACTTGGGATCGGTATACAAGATGGGTAGCTGAAGTGGATGACGGCTACAAGAGTCATGTATGAAGACCAACTATGTTATACTGGTCTGAATGTTAGCCGGTGAGGAAAACCCGAGCAAATCGAACGGAGGTGGTAAATATGAGGATTCTAAAGTGGATATGCGGTAAAACTATGCTAGACATGATTTCAACGCGAGTCATTAGAGAGGAAGTTGAACTTGTTACCATCATCAACAAGTTGAGTGAAGGACGACTAAGATGGTATGGGCATATTGGACGGAAAGATCAAACCACGCCACTTAAGAGAGTGGAATCCATCACCATTGACGGCTTTAAGAGAATGATATGTCTAAGCTTAGGTGGGTGGGTAGACTTTAAGACCGATCTGAATTGAATAAGCTTTTTATTTTTGATATATATTTTGTAGCTACATACTTTCACTCACACTTAAGCGTATACACACCACCAACATAATACATATTTTACTTATGATGGAATTATCTAATATACTAAAATGCAACTTCCATTTACAAGCACATATGTATAAGGTACAATACATACTTTTGTCAATTTTTATTTACTCTTTAAAGTTTATATCTTTTAACTTTTACACCCATCATAGTACAAGTTTTTGTGCATGAAGTACAACACCTTTTGATTTTTGTCTCTTTTCATCTTTACCACCTGAAGTTTCTATCTTTTGACTTTTGCCCCCTAATCAAAGTTTTCTTTTTCAGTTTTTTGACACCAAATTATTGGATTCTCATGTTTCAATCAAATAACTTTCACACATTCACGGTGTACCTTTAAACATTTGGTTTTGATTATTTTCTACCGTTTCGTTATATATAACGTTTTATAATATAGAATAATTTTCATCATGGTTATGTGTTACGTTCATTTAATGCAAGACACTATATTAAATCACCGTCGTCAGAGTGTTATTATTTGCATTAATATAGTTATCGTTTTGTTTTATGTTTTTATACATATTATTCTTATTGTTCCTATACGTTATTTTTCTAATTGCTACATGTTTTGTTGTATTTTTTAAAATTTGGGCTCGAAGATTTAAAATAAATATGTTTGTATCGTATAAAAAATATGTTCCGTGACAACATATGGATACAATGACTAGTTAATACTATTATTGTTATTGTATTATTATTCAAAACTAGAATACTAAAAAATTTAATAATACATATTTGATGGTTGAAGCATACTTCCAGCCGCAGCCTCTCCCCAACGAAACGTCGAAACGTGCTCATTCGGAAAGTTATACATTACATTACATTGTTATACAATATTTGACTAACATAGATATGCGTGCGCCATTGGAATTATATCTATTTTGTCAAATATATTGAAAAGGACACGTATAATAGGTAAACAATTATGAACTTATCAAATGGGTTAGGATGGATGACGTATCCAAAGGAAAAGAGTTCGGAGAAAATTCGAAGCACTGTATTTGCAGATTTTTAATTCGTATTAAGACTGCGTTTCTTCAGAATATTCCATTCTATTTTTATTTTATTTTTCCGACATAGAACCGCAAAACTGATCAACAAAATCAACGTACTTATTTTTAATTGTTCTTTTAATTGAATACTCTTTTGAAATAGCTCCTACATACTTATCGCCTAACAAATTACAAAAGACAACTAGTAGAATATATTAATAGTACTTTTTAAATTATTTTTCGATAAGATTTAAATTTCGTCACATAAAAATATTGAATTAATAATGTAAAAGTATTTTAATTTTTTTTATATGTAATAATGTTATATTTTTTATATAAAAATTTTGCTTAAACATTAATTGAATAATATATATTTTCTTTTTGATTTAGATTTTTAAAAATGATAAATTTTACCCATTAATATATTGTTAAAGAGGTTCAAATGATATTCTTTATACTAATATTTATGGTTTTATTTTTCGTTAGAAGTTAAAGTGTGTATTGCAATTATATGAAATACGAAATTTGTTTTGATATTTTTTGAAATAAACATAATATATTTTATATAAATCTAGTATATTGATATTGATATATTTTATATAGTTAGAAAGACTTTTAAAGATAATTTAGTTAAATTGATATAATAATCTAATATTGTAACTTCTCTAACATTTTTAGATTAAAGAAAAATCTAAATTTTCATTAAAGAAATGCATCTACAAGTGACAATGTTCGGCTCCGTCGACCCCCAGTTTTGGCCTGTGGTGGTTTAAATAAGGTCTCTAATTTTAATTTGATTATTCAAATAAATGTTGTGTTTTTACTGTTGACAAATTAATTAATGTTGACTTGTTGCATATAAATGAACTCGTCGTATAAGTAACTATCATATAAATGAACCTGTGTATATGGTTCGCTGAAAACGACAAGCGATTCTTCGAGAAGAATGTCAAGGTGGAAGGGATCGTAAATCTTTGAGTTTTTTTGCAGTATAAAAATAGATCAAAAAATAGAGATATTAGTTGGAAAGATTGGTGTAATTTTAAAATCTTGTAAGTAGAGCCAGGTTTCTTTGGGGGCATTTTGTTTCTGTGAATAAAATTCTAACTTTTTTTTTATTTTAAAAAAACGGTGTTTTGATATGAATCTAAATCTAATTTAGTAACAAATATAGTTGGTTAACCCCTTTTTTTCTAATTAAAAGGCATAAATGCAATGTTGCTATATATACTGAATAGATAGGGCAACTCAGTTTTTGGGAGGTAAAAGATTTTTGTTTAGCACATTCAAACATGAAGGGTAGATTATGTAAATGTTGAAACGATAATTGTATAGCTTTTTGGTGGTGATCCCCGTGTGTTGTGACCTCAACAAGTTGCCCGTGGGGCTTGCTACGTTCGAATAAACACTTTTTAAAATGGATGGAGATCATGGATCACGCCTAATTAATAATTATAATTATCATGATAGTATTCGTCACATACTCATGGATGGTATAAAGAAAAATTGGATATACTGCATGACCACGAGAAGATTCCACAAATTTTGCACCACAAGATCAATATTTATTGACACTTTGATACCCAAACCGGATACTATTTGACTTTTCAAGTTAATATTTATTGTTAAAATTTGGCAAAAAGTCACTTTTATTTTTTAATATATTTTAGTCTCGTATAAACACAAGATTAGTTTTAAATAACAATATTAAAATATTAAAAATTATTTTTTAATACATGGTGATATTTTAAACATGTATATACATTCTTTAATTTTAAAACTCTTCATTTTCAATAAGCTACAATATCATAAGAGTTATATAAAAACTGTATAAATTCATAATATATACAACCCTATTTTAATATACTTAAATTAAATTTAATAAACTTTAGATACTTGCTAGATCAAAAAGTCCAATATTAATTAAGCTTAAATTATTTAATAATTTGCAGGGATACTTTAGATATGAAAATAAAATTTTAGTTAACTACATTTGTTTTGGACAAAAATTACTTAAGATAACCAACTTAAAAGACTCAAGGTGATTAAGTGACCAAACTTCCTTTAGTAAGGTCTAGTGCTTTATGAAATTAAAAATAGAAGACTTTAGAAGTTAAGAACTTAGCAAAAACGTAATAAAAGAATGTAAATGCAATATTTGAACTAAATAGTGTTGTGAAATCAAGATATATGCGTTATAATTCAAGATAATGCTTTGTAAAGCGATTTAAAGTAAAGTAAAGTAAATGCTATCGACACAATGATTTGTTGACGAGGAAAAGCCCTTGATCATTTACAAATTCTCCGGCATAAAAACCCCGGGAGGAAACAATCGTTCCTGCCTAAGTTTTATTAAAAAGAAATTTCAAGATACAAGCTAAGAGCGCCTTTGATCTTGCTAAGTGTAAGAAAATAAAGAAGTGTTCAGAGAATAAAGAGTAAGTGAGTGTGTTCAGACGCCTATAATCGATCAATAGCCTCAGTATTTAAAGACTAAGTGTACAACTAACTTCCCGAAATATCCGGGATATTCTGGGTCCTATTGAGCACGTTGTGGACTTAATTTGAATGAACATTGAGGTCATTTCCGCATATGTTGAAAATAACCATACTCGGAGATTCCAGCTTCGACTTGGTCTTCAATAACTTTTCTCCAGGTATTTTAAATACAAGTCTTCGTAACCGTTAAGAATTCTATTATTGTAACCAAATAAACCCAAGATCCTGCATAGAATAAAGATCTCGAGGACAATAGTGTTGTTTAGAATAACAAGTCAGTAATAGCAATATATCGAAGTCAAGTCAAGATCTTTAAACTCAAAATCCTAGAACAAAATTTGACCCTTAAAAAACTTATGCTTGGTCAATTAAAAAATTGATTCTTTGGCCAACTGTCTTTTATTAATGTAAAGTTAAATATTTTGTTTATTAATAAATAAACCCCACGAATTTAAAAAACCATGTTCTTTACTACAATACTAGATTTTAGTCTTGTGTAGACACACGATTAGATTAAAATAATGACGCAAAAATATTTAGAAATTTTCTTTTTACGTAGTGTTATTTTAGACATTCATATATACTGTATCATTTAATTTTAAAACTTTCAACTTTCACTTTACGATATTTAAGAGTTAATTAAAAATTGTTTATATCCACATTGTATTTAATCTTATTTTAATTTCATACAAATTAAATGTAATGAGTTTTGGATATTTTTAAGATGGGAAAATCCAATTTTTGGTAAATTAAGTTTAAATTAAAGTTAACAAATTGTGGAGATTTGTTAGATAAAACAGTCTAAATTTAAGTAGGTTGAATTTAAATTAAATTTAATAGATTGTAGAAATTTTTTAGATATGAAAATTTATTTTTAGATAAACTAAATTTCTGATTGGTCAATTGAAAAATTTAAGCCAAGTCATTTCCAAGAATTCCTTCACCTTTTCAATAATAATAATAATAATAATAATAATAATAATAAAGTTTCCTTGTTCGTGTCACAAAGTTAGGGGGTCGCATTGCAAAGTTTCCTTGTTCGTGTCACAAAGTTAGCGGGTGGCATTGCAACTTTGCAAGTCATGACGTTTCACTCAAACCATGCTTTCAACCAATCCCCTTTTTTCACATCATTGTTATCTTTTTCAAGCCATAAACCCTCATTTTGTTGGCATTGCAAGCCACACTAATTCACTCAAGCAACACTACACACATATATACCAAATAATTATAATCAATACAGTCACATACACAAGGATGATGAAGCAGTGTATGACTTCCGAAACAGTGACCCTCCAAACCGTGCCTAAGGCACGGTCTCCGCGGCGGCGTAGCCGTGGGGCTTGGGCCAAACCGTGGTCTCAAGCAGCATGTGATGCCAACCCCTTATGGGAAATGATGATGTACCATCTCCCTAATAGCTTAGGGATAATTATATCTCTTCTACCTTACGGAGGCTATTAGGCTCCAGCCCTAACGCAGCCTCCGGACTTGAGCATGGCTGCTCCATGGAGGCTCCTGACGTAGCCTCCGGACTTGAGCATGGCTGCTCCATGGAGGCTCCTGACGAAGCCTCCGGACATGAGCATGTCTTCTTCACGGAGGCTCCTGACGTAGCCTCCGGACTTGAGCATGGCCGCTCTATAAAGGCTCCTGACGAAGCCTCTGGAATTTAACATGACCTTAGCCTACTAAGCACACATGGGCTTGATGTAGGCCCAAACACTATAGCCCATGGCCCAATTCTCCAAACCCTAAAACCCTTCTCTCCCTATAAATATGGGACAAAGGCACAAAGCAAAAGGACTTTCTCTCTCTTCCTCCCTAACTCTCTCACTCACTCTCTCTCTAGCCTACTTCGGTCCAGCTCCGGCTCGACTAGTGGCGTAAACAAGTCAACTTGTTGTCACCGATTGGGAATCGCCACCCGAAGTAGCAACAACATCATCTTCCTCGTTACACCTTATAGATCTGGGATTGACCCCCGTACCTAAGTGTAACTTTATGCTTAAACAGTGAAGCTACAAGTGTTTAACATACGGGTTTTCAGAGGCAACTCCCATAAAAGATTTAGTACTTTTCATAATTTTTTATAACCTCAAAATATCATCCCTTTTTATCCATTATTAATCGAAACATTTCATCCTGGATTACGTCGGGTTCGGTTTTTTCCCAGGCCGGTTCAAAGGGCTTCATGGGTCGGCCTGCATTTTGATCACCTAATAATAAAGGTATTCTTATCATAACTTGTAAAATTAATTATAAAAATAAGAATTTTATAATATTAGGTATGTATTTATCTAATAGTTAAATAATAGTTTTAGTTATATATGGTATCTTAAAATAGGTTTTATTAATATAAATTAATAAAAACTATAAAATAATGGCATATGGATTTTATTAAATTTCCTTTTTAATCTTATTTCTTGATTTTTTTTCACATGTCATATAATTTGAAGAATAACGTTTGTTATGTTTTTCAATATACTATAACTTTTTTCGTCATTTTATAAAAATAGTTTATAAAATATAAATCGTTGCGTCTAACTTTGTCTAACTTGGGGTTTTTTTTCCTGGCACGTTCTACGTCTATAAATTCTCAGAGACGGCCCTGACGTCACATGTCAATAAAAAAAATACTATAATTATGTTTTAGTTTATTGTTAGATATGAATTATCAAATGAAACAATATTTTTAAGTTTTATAAAAATTGATTCCCATTTTAACAAAATTAAAATGTAAGTGATTAAAGTGATAAAAGAAAAAAAAATGCAATGTTAGCTACGTACAAACAGAGATTTTTCCAATCATAAAACCCATATAATTTTTTTTACCATTTTGGAAAGGCATAAAACCCTTGTATCATATGCATCAAATGTTGTAAATGTAATATATATATATATATATATATATATATGGAAACCAAAGCTGAGTTACATCCGTACGGAGTAGGGATGAGCAAAAATCCCGAAAAATCGAAACCGTACCGGTACCGTACCAAAAATACCGTACCGACGGTTTTCGGTACTAGTTTCGGTTCTTGGTATTTGTAGAAATCGGTTTCGGTACCGGTTCGGTTCGGTACCGTTATTAGGTAGTTTCGGTTTCGGTTTTGTCGGGAAACCGTACCGAACAATGGATATTATTGTTCCTCATCTTCTTTCTGAATATAAATAAACAACTAACGAGGCTACAATTTTGGGTGTAATATAGACATATATTTGCTCTTTTTCGTTCAAAAAAATGTCATCGGGTATTATTGGAAAAAAATGTGTTGAAGAAAGATGTCACCCGTGATCTTAGAAGGAAGACGGTGACGACGATGGATGTGGTTTACGACATTGAAATGCCAGGGCCGTACTCCTCTATTGCTTTTGGTTTTTAACAAGTTATTTGGTTCACGTTCTTTGTTTAATTTCAGATCTAATAATGAGTGTCGCAATCGAGAAACTAAAAAAGAATAAAGGGATGTCATGACAGAAAGTTGATAACTTAGAAGTTTCAGCCAAATGAACGTTGATGGAAAGCTCTTAAAATCAATGTTGTACAAACATATGTGAATGTCTTTTATTTTGTTCAAATAAACAATGTGAATGTACATTTTTTTTTATGGATATTTAAGATGTTTAATTTGGTGCTTTTTAAAAATTTTGATTTTGATTTGTGGATGACTAAAACCGGTGGGCAAAACCAAAAGAGAACTGGTAATAAGGAATTTTTGAGAAAAATATATATAAAAAATATATAATTAGCGACGGATTTGGGACGGCAATTAATATAAAGAATTTTGTCAGAAATGCGTCGCTAATAATCTGTAGGAAACCGGACAGAACGAATCGGTCGGTAGTCTGTCGGTAAATTAACTTATTCTGTCGGAAGTTTCATCGGGAAATCTGTCGCAATTCCGTCGGTAATAATTGAAGTTCCGACGGAAAATATTCAATTTTCAAATTACCTTACCCACAGATTTCTGACAGAAGTTTCTGTCGGAAAAAAAATTCCGTCAGTCTTATTTCTGTCGGAACATGGTTTCCAACACAGGTTTCTCCGACGTGAAAATTCCGTCGGAAATCCGTCGCTAAAGGCCTTTAACGACGGAATTTTCACATCGGAATATTTCAGTTTTGTAGTAGTGCAATACACATCTCAGTAAGCGCGACATCAACAAAATCTCCTTACAATACAAATCGAATACAAATTTCTTCCAACATCTCTAGTGTCAATACATATCAATACATATTTAGGACTCACCATTTATTTAATTTTACATTTCTAATTACATAAAACTACAAATATCCCTTCCAATACAATCTGTATTTCCTATCACGAAACTCCAATACGAAGCCCAATACAAACTCAATATGGATCAAGTTTAACGGTGAGCTTCGTATTCAAATCCAATACAAGCCAATACGGACGTAGGTATTGGGCATTAGGAGTCATCTTATGGTATAGCTTTCTTTAACAATTCCTAGTTATAGTATAATAGAAAAAAGGTAAAAAAATTCTTGAGGTAGCATAGAACGTCTTAAAATCAAGTCACTCGGCCCTTTCATTTCGTTTTTCCCCTTTACTTTTCATCACCAACTCTACCCAAAGAAGCTTTTATGTAATGATTTTTTCAGCTAATGTATATGATTTTTATTTTATTTGTGTTAGAATGACAAAATTGTAATGGGCAATATGAAAAGTGAAAACAATCCAAAAACTAGAAAGAGGAAATAAGAGATTTCCATGTTTTAATTTCTGAAATGAACATTTTATTAAAATAATATTGTACTTGTACCAAACAACCTTAACAAACATAACCAAAACAAAACATTATTATATATATGACACCAACAGAAAGCAACATGCAAACACAAAGATCGTAGTAGAGCAGTACTAAAAAGATCATATATGATCAATAATACGAACGACTGGTCGGTCTGACTGGTCTCTTAAGAAGCGTCGTTAGTGAACCTAACGCGCCTGCTAGTAGGATGGACTCTAGGGACGGATGGAGCTGATCAAGAGGTTGATGTCCCCGCATCACGTACGTCTTGCGTAATTGGCCTTCAAAAATGTTGTCCCCTCTTTTGTTGTCTTGTATTCTATGCTTTCGATTAATCCCAAAGAAGCATGTGTAGCTACCATTGGCCCCAATGCTTGCACTACTTTATCATCAGATTTTGAACTAACAACATCTGTTTTTTGCAATATTGTGATTCTTCTATATGATGAAAACTCATGCTTAAGTGCGTTTATGATTGTTTTGGAGGGTTGAACAGTTGAGACAGTGAGTTTCCCACCACTCTCAGCTTTCCATGATTTAACACCACCAAGTTTGTCAAGAACCTTTTGTACCCTTTGATTATCACTACCCTTAGATCTGTCGTATGGATTGATTTCGATGTATATATCTCGTGCCGCTACCTTTTTGTGGGCATGACGGCATGGTGGTGGTGGGTGATTGATATTTTTTAACATCTAGATCTAAAAGTCTTTACGGAATACTAATTTATTTATGGCCCTTATGGCCTTATGGAAGAGGATGCATGCTTTTATAGAGTACTTATTGTAATTACGCGTAAATTCCCCTCTTCTTTTATAGACGACTAATTTATGGCCCTTATTGCCTTTTTGACTTTCAATTTACCGATAAACCAAATGTCTTGATCATCAATTAGTTAATTTCGGGGAAATAATGGTTGCTTCCGCTTATCTTCCACAGGTATTGTCTCTATAGACTAAAGTCTATATTAATTGCCCACAAGCACCACAAATATATAAACATATAAATCACGATGGAAAAGAAACTAATGACAACGTAGTTCAAGCCCAGAAACATCCTAGAAGAGTGTCTTCTTTTCTGTTCACATGTGATGTCCATTTATGATGACCACATCTTCGGTTGTCAAAGTCTTGATTATGATTTTGTTTGGTTGAAGATTAAGCTTGTTCTTATTATTTATGCAAGCGTCAGTGATGACATTATATATTATATATATATATATTAATATATATATTAATTAATTTTCATTCGATTGAATAGTAATTTTTTGTCTTTACATGTACTTTTAAGATAAATAAAAAATCTACCAAAATATAAAAAATGTTATTGTTAGATAAAAAAAATGGTTTGGCATGTGTTTGACATGGGGGAGGTCTTAGGTTCAAGAATCCCCTACCCCTAATCTTTGGGTTTTTTTTTTAGAATATAAGAGTTAGATTTTAAACTTACATATATAACCCCATGTTTTATATTTGATTCAATTTTCAATTTATATATATAGTTTTGTCCCTTTTGTTTGTCTTTGTTTTTATATAGTAATTGGTTTATTAAACGTGCTTTTATTTTTAAAAAAAATTTAAACTTTTTTTGTTGTACTTTTTGCTTTTTATTCTTTTTTTTTTCCTTATTTTTTGGAACTTTTTGTTTTATTTTATATTACTTTTGTAATTTATATTTTTTTTTAGAATTTGGTTTTTTATATCATTTTGGTTTTTTGTTTTTGTTTTTTTTTTTAACTTTTGATCTATTATTTTTTATTCCCATCTATTTATTTTTAACCATTTTGTTTTACATATATCTTTATAGAAAAAAAAATTTTAATACTTTTCTTTTGCATTTTGGATTTTTATTCGTAATATTTTGTTTCTTTGTGGTATTGCCCTTAAAAAAGAAACGGATAACCGCGCAGTGCACGGCATGAACACTTTTTGTGGCAGGTTTTCCATTTGGTTATTTTTTCGGGTTTCTTTTTTTCTTTTTTATATTTTTTTCCTTTTGTGATTTTTTAGGGGTAAACATAAAAATGATGTTGTGAATGTGGTCTTATCCTTAAATACGAATAGTTACCCATTACATTGCGCGAGGTTGAACCAACGCCTTCCATGCATCAGATGGCACGAACCTTCTAGTTATTAATTAATGTTAAGTTAGTCAACTAAATACGATTGATCAAGCACTATTTGATGGAAACATTAGAGAAGGAAATTAAAATGCTATTTATTTACTTCTAAAATATCTACTAATAATCTTTCTAATATCATAATTTCATGATATGTGTAATCCAATAGTTATTTTTCCTTTTTTCATCACTTGATTTTATCATGTGTAATCATTTTGTAGTTAAAAAGATTATTATAAGAATACTTTCAAAAACGTGTTAGAAAATATAACTTTTTATCATGTGCACACAAGACCTCACCCAAAATATAGCTTTTTCTTTTTCTTTCTATTTTTACATTTCAATTAGCAAAAAAACATAATGAAAGGTTAATTATTGTTCCATAACAAACCAAACCAACAAAAAGGTATTACATATACGTAAGGGAACATTTATATGATTATGTTGAATGTTGATGTTAAGGTTTCATTTGAGCTTTTCGATCTGTTTGTTTTGGAGTTGAATGTGATATTGATGAGTACACGATTCAAAAGTTAGCCGACGCATTTATGGATCAAGTCGAGTATAAAACTGACGTAAGAAGAAGAAAATGTAAATGATGAATGAAGTTTTGATGTCATCATCATCAACCTAAAAATGTCGAAAATTTTTCTAGCACAGTATTAGATGAAATCCGCACATTTGATGAAAAATGGGTTAGCGGTCAAGACGTACTCGTCCCTTTGCCATGAGCCGTGCAAGTTTGTAGCCTTTCTTATGTTTTTAATTTCTGTTTTTATATGTTTTCTAATAAGGAATGGTTATGGATGTTTCCAAACTTTCTTAAAAGTTTCCAAAAAAATAGTTTTAATTATTTAGGGTTTATATGGTTTTCCTTATAAATATAAGCTGTAAGTTTAATTTTAATTCAGTCTTTTATCATTAATAATAATATGAGATTATTACCTGTAGATGTAATTAACTATGACCAAATGTATATGTTATGTAAACATCCCGTAAAATGTCTATGTCATGTAATGAACTTTCAAATCTTGGTTACTGGATGTACCCGGGTATATGTGACAACCATATAAGCTGTCACTTGTAAGTTTTTTATTGATCGGGTACATCCAATAACCGGGATTTGAAAGTTCATTACATGGCATAGACATTTTACGAGATCTTTACATCACATAGACATTTTGTCATAGTTAGTTACATTCACAGGTAATAATCCCTAATAATATTTATTGGCATGTATGTATCTTATTATTTTTGAGTAAAACTTTTTTTCAAGACAATGATAAATCAGAAACATTTACATCCTAACATAGCATTGTGTCACAAACATATACATTAGCGGGTCCAAAGGGGACCCTAACAACTTGTAGCTGGATAATAGAATTTTGATATATTTTATATTTGATTTTGGCCAAAATAGAATAAAATACTCCAACGATGAATATTTTTTTTAGCCCCTGCTAGTCAAACTGTCAAAATGTCTGGATCCTCCACCGAACATATAGAAATTAAAATATATAGAGACATACCCCATATCTAATTCATTATTCATGTAGTATTTCTTTTAGAATTAATTAAGTTTGTGATTGAGTTTCTTCTCAAGTACGTTAGGAGAGCGACAGAGAGACTAAAATAGATAAGATCGTAAGAGTGGACTACACGGGTGGAGATATTGTCAAATGTTTCTGCTGGGTTTGCATACAAACGTGAATGGAATTTTTAAACACTAGAGATAACTACTTCACGTAACTTCCAATTAATTACATGACGTACAATTACATGACGTACCAAAACGTTAACCATGTCGGTACCAATATATAAGGCCCTTTCTTATGGGTCGTCGTGCCCCTCGTCTTTGAATTCGTCGTTCATAATGCCATAGGGAGCGGGTCGTCGTTCATCGACGAGCATTTTTATATGTATGTGCGTGTATGTTTGATATTTTTTTATTGGGGATGAGGTGGGGATGAAGGTATGATAGGCAGGGGTGCAGCTTATATAGGGGCGGGGAGGGGCGCCCGACCCCCCGAATTATTTTTTTTTTGCAATGTAGGGGTATATAGTTTTCGTATAGAAAAATTTCGGTATATTCGGTTTCGACCCCCCATTTTAATTGTGAAATTTTTTTTATATACTAAGCAATAAAATTGATCCATTACATTTTACATAAGCCCATCTACCCAAACTAAAATC
>JAOEHQ010006968.1:0-17407 GCA_025447715.1 Asclepias incarnata
GGTTTTAGTCTAAAAAGTTTAAGACCGGTGTTGTAAACACCGGACTTCCCACTTACACCAATCTTCTGACAAAAATCCCATTTACACCATTGGTTTTTTTTTTTGCACCATTCCTGCCAATTTTTCAATATAACACCCATTATGGTACCGTGTTAAAACATAAAATAGTTAATTTCATTATATACCCCTGAAGTATGTCATATTATCAAATTTCACCCCTCTTATTTTTTGGTATCATTACATACTCATATAATGACTTTTTTGTATCATTACATACTCCTATAGTTAACTTCTAACAATTTATGTTTCTAAAGAGTTTCATCCATAATTTTATTAGATTTTACAACTTCTGCATGATATATAGTTTGCTATGTATTATAAATTCAAACAAATCGAACTTGAACATAATGCACTTATGCACAACAATATTGATAAATGGTATCGTATCATAGTTGTTTAGTAGAAACTTCATACATTTAGACAAGGAGTTTCAACGATTGTAGATTTCTTCTTTAACCTCTTTTCACAACTAATTTAGTTTTGCAAAACAAAACTAAAATATGAAAGGTTGGTTATAAGATTATTTTTAAACAAACAATAACAACCTTTTTTTTTCTGTGAATAATAGATGTGACATAATGTGATAACGAACAGAATTCAAGATTGTGAAATGAAACACCATGCAAATTAGATGATTTTAAAAGTTTGCATATAGATGATTTTAAAAGCTTACGGAAATCAAAACCTTAAAGTAAGAAACCTTAAAATTAAAAACCAAATATGAAAATAAAGGATTAGAGGTATTATTTCTTACGTATTTATACTTGTGAAAGAGGTGGTGCAGACAAAGAAAATCAACATATAAATTCTGGATCAGATGACAAATTTCATTGATATATCTCATGATAACAATAATTCCCAACATATAGGTGTTCAAAGTTCATAATTCAAATATACTGGTATAGTTTGAAATTTAAAAATGAAAAATACTAAATTTATTCATTCAACCAAAAATAAATAAAAAAAATTGGTAAAATGACAACTCAACTGCCACATATGATGAATAGCTTCAATGGCCTCCACATATGATAGAGAACTTGTCACTTAGTTATAGGTATAGATATTGTATTGATTATTTGAAATGAGGTCAATAAACCTAAATATTAGTTGTATTTCTTTTTTAGTTTTTTAATATGTACCCTAAGAATACATGTTAAGCAGCATCTAATGCACACAATTCTTGTCAAAAAGTGGAAAATTTATTTAATACACTCACAAATATTTCAATATTTATCTTAAAATTATATTGGAAAAATATAGTTAATGAGCAATCTTTATATATGCTAAAGGATAACTGACATAATAATCTATTAACCAATCATAAGGCTTGATGATTTCATCTAATTAAACTTTATTTGTGTCATAATTTATAATTAAAAGTAAAAATTATCACCCCATCCAAATATTATCCTAGTAATTATTATTCAAATATAAATATATCTATCTTTAAATCTTTTAACATTTTAGATTAGTCCATGCATATCCTAAATTCAATATTTATTTGAAATAGTATTAGTATTAGTGTGTGTGTATATATATATATATATATATATATATATATAATATTATAATATAAATGGAATAATTTATGAGGCATATAATATGGTTATCTTATAATATATACACACGTACATGTAGTTTAATTTTATATTAGTATTTTTTTTAGTTTTATTAATTTAGGAACATGTAAACGAAAATATAGTTCCAATATAGTATTGTTATTGTTATTAAATAATTTAGTTATTTTATAAATATGATAAGTTAAATATGAACATGCTTCAAGTAAACAATATTATAGTAATATAATAATTATTAAATTTATTTTATAGCTATAAAGTAACCATCAATTAAGAATTTTATTTTATTGAGACTAAATATGACATGTATCTCTCAAAAAAAAGTGTCACATGTCATTTAAAAAATACTTCAATCATGTTTTAATATATTGGTAGATATCATATAAATATAATATATTTTTACTTTAAAAACATTTATAAAATATGAAATAGAATGTATGATTTCAATGTTCCGATACTACATTCTTTTACCTTGATATTATTTACATTAATTGTTTATATTTAAATTTATCAATTTGTCTTTTCATATATTTTATATTTAAATATACCAGGTTTTATCTCTCAAAAAAAGGGCCACATGTGGTTTAAATAATACTTCAATCCTGTTTTAATATATTTGCAGATATCATATAAATAGAATATATTTTTACTTTAAATACATTTACAAAATATGAAATAGAATGTATGTTTTCAATGTTCCGGTACTACATTTTTTTATCTTGATATTACTTACATTAATTGTTTTTATTTAAATTTATCAATTTGTTTTTTCATATATTTTACATTTAAATATACTAGGGTTTTTTGATTACATATATTTAATAATTCTTTTTATCTTATATATATCGTAAACCGTAAACAACCCGTGTATTTGATATGGGTCCTAAATCTAGTAAATATATATATAAACAAGATTTTTCATATAGGATTTTATTTCATTTGTAGCATTTATAATATTTTAAAGTATTTTTGCCCTTTTTATTTTAAGCCCTAGCCCCATTCGAGCCATGGCCAACTTCATAGTCTGCGTGTATATTTGCTAGACCATACACTAGAAAACTCAGCAAACTATCAACTTAAGTTCTAGTGTAATCGAACTCAAGCATATGGCGCTACTACAGCCATCATTACGGATGACTAATACAGTTCTCGTTATTCCATTTTAAGTCTCTACTTTCAAAAATCACCCACTTTAAGAAATTTGTAATCACTCTCTTTTTCTCAAACAAAACGATATGTCTATCCTTACTTTCTTGTCTTTAAATGGCATTCTAAGCATAAAATTAAAATTTGATAATCTATTTTAAGAATTGACGCTTAAAATAAAAATAAAATAAAATAAAGTCATGTTATTGAAGCTATTGTGTTTTGTAATTGGTAGGCGATTTGAAAATACCGTAATGAGGTGGTTTTCTCTAGTGGGTCTCATCGCAAGGAGCCTCTTTTTTGATACTATTGTCGCGCACTCCTTCTTGTACGGTATGCTAATAAGAGTAAAAAGAATCGGATCTTGTGGGTAGATTGACTTAATAATCCTTTTCTTGTCGTGTAGGTTCGTGTCCTTAGGGCTTATTTGGGATTGTATCAAAAACACTACGGAGTGAAAACCGATGGCTCGGTCTCCGTGTGTGAGGGTTTTTCTCATGTCTCGGTTTCTGTAATTGGCAAGAGTTTTTTTTTTACCCTTTTGACAATCATCGCAGTTCAAGTCCTGAGATGTATCTAGGAACTTGTCATTTGTTCTGTTTCTAGATATTGTAATGGTAATTGTATTTGTACCATTACTTTTGATGTGTAGTGCTTTGCTAAATGCATTTTACTTAATATATTGCCGTTTAAAAAAAATATAAAAATGAAAACATACACCCTTAAAATGAGAAGCAAGAAGTAGTAGAGTTGTATTCTCAAACAGTTTTTCCATGACAAAAGTATTGGGGCATAACAAGTGAAATTGACATGGGCCTTTTTGATATTTTAAGAGGTCAAATAATGAAATAATGCCAAATTGCCAATTTCCAACATGAATGACTTTCCTGCGCCATATCTCATACCATTATCTGTTTCCACTATTTGAAATATTATGCCCTCCACCCAATTTAACTATTTAAGTTTACATATAAAATTTTCGCTAACTTTAAAATATAAATAAAATAAATTTTTATTTTTCTTTGAAGCGTTCATTTATAAATAAAACAACGAATTTTGTTAAATTTTGGCTAGGCAAACCCGATTAAGCCGTTACAACGAACCAAAAATGGTTTATTATCTCGGGGTAATCCTTAACCAAGGGAAAACCTTTTTAAAAATAAAAATAAAAAAATAAAAACTTTTGTCAAATATTCCTAGGATTTCTTGAAATATCGATTTTTCAAACTTTACCTTTTAAAGCACACAAAGTGCTAAGTTGCTAACTCCATCATATTAGACAAATCACTTTTGCATCAAAAAATACTGAATTTTGCGTTTATTTTTTCGGGCATAAAATGTCAATGAAAACTTAAATTAACATCAATCAACTATAAAGAAATAAAAAAAATCAAATCTAGAATCAACTATAGTTAGATACAAACGCAACCAAAATATACTTAGGTCTATAATTAAAAAACAAAAATCAAAAATCAAAGAAGAAAATCGAAAAGAAGAAAGTACATGCAACATCAGTTGCTTTGTGGTGGTCAGCGGCGGTGTTTCGTTAAATGGTGGTTGGCGTCGACTGTTTACGAGAGAGGGAGGAAGAAGGTGAGAGGGGCAGAAAAGGGGATGGATTCATTTTATGTCAGCAAGATTGATAAGTAACTTTTCAAACATTAAACCACCTTTCAAGATTTTATTGTTTTTTCCAAACAAACTGTCTTCAATAAAAATGTTTATGTTTGTTCGTCCACACACATAAGACATTACAAGGTCTTCAAAAGTAAAAACAAACACCACCGTATACTTAATAATTAAAAACACACACACGCATTTAGTGTACCCCTTTTCTTTTCTTTTTTTGAACAACAGATGTTATTAACATCAATGGTTGAAAAATTATCAACCGAAAAAATATATATATATATAAAGGAAAAGGTTATTAAGCCAGTCATCCTATAGTTATTTTCTTATTAGGAGCACTAAACCACAAATACAAATACGTAACAATCAAGTCAAAAACTAAATCTCTTTTCTTTGCAGGATGAAATATCATCTCGTTGCGATAATGTCAAATGCTCCACCATGCCGTGTTAATTTAATAATTAAAATAAAACACACATTAGTGTACAGTTTTTCATGATAGATTTTCAACGTTCTATCACACTAAATAAAAAACACACACGCACATTTAGTGTCATGTTCATTATAGATTTCCAACTTCGTATCACATTGGTCCTAACATTGTAGGCTGAACAGAAATCTGTGTGTGATAAAGTCATCAGTTCATCACACTGTGAGCTTCACACCCTTTCTCCCATTCAACTTGTACTTTATTAATAGTGGTTCAAATGGAAAAATGGATGTATCCTGAGAAGGTTACATGCCAAGTATCTTGAAAGTCACCCGAATATATTCAAATGCTTCAACCTCCTACTAGCAAAAAAAACATTATTTTTCTAGTAATTAGTTTTTGTGATCATATTTAAATAATCAGTTCTCTAACTTTCAAAACAAATGGACATTTGTATTGGCCAATCAAACGGACCCAACATGTCATCTTACCATGTACTTGAGATTTCTCTTCATGACCCGAATAGACCTAAGCTGATATCTGACCCGCCTGTTTGCCATCTGAAACTCAAACCAACATGTCCAATCCTAGGAACTATGACAGATAAATGATGGTTCGACTTTTGGCTAATACAAAACCAAGACCTCTAATGGTAAGTAAGCTTATTGAAACCTGCCATCTGGGAAAAAGGTGATCAATTATGGAAATAAGTTCAATGAATCATTTTAATAGCCTATAGGCTCTAAACAGGCAAAATACAGAAACAATTCTGACTATTAATGAAGACTACTGATTCATAGCATAAAAACCTAATCAAATTCAAAGGAAAATGACAAACATACCGTGTGATCAGTGACTTAGAATACGGTCACCCGATAAGGACATAAGGCCAACTGTAGATTGTGAATACCTGAGAAAGCAGAGAAATGTACAACAGAATTTCTAAAGAAGACAGATATAGTTTAAACAAGATCTAACGAGAATTTAACATTTCTAGAATCCCTACTCCCTCTGAACGAAATTGCAAATCCTCTCCCTCTTTAGGGTGTCATACTGTCATATGATAATTGCAACATTCCACTTTCGGAAAGTTTCAAAGTCAAAGTTGCCCAGTTGTCAAGTTTCAAAACCACAAATTGATTGATATTCATAAGGATCCATGAAATTCCGGTTCTTTTCTTTCTTTAAGGCTAGTTTAGATATTAGAGAAACAGTCAAACATTTTCACTAAAAAATATGCAAAATCACTCATTTTCCTTAAAATAAATGCAAAGTCAAACATTTTTCCCAAAATATATGTAAAGTTAAACATTATAATCATCACTTAGTTATATCCATGATCAAAATTTACTTTTCATAAACCTTCATGATCTTTTTTGCAAAGTCGACTCATATTGTTGCAAAGTATAAAAGAAAACCGGTCAAATCAATTTAAGAGAATAAACCTTTAACATTTTCTATCCAGCAAATCTTGAAGGAAAAAAAGCCATCTAGAAACTAACAGCCAGAACCAGATTGACAAATGAAGTGAAATATCCAACCACTTAATGTAACTTAAAAATGATAAATACCGAACACCCGAACATATCTAAAACACATAATAAGGCATGATTAAGGCAACTGAAATAAGTAGAATGATCCTACAACTAAGATGCTCTATCATATCCACAAATCTTCAAAATTGAAGAAAAGGCTAAAAGACCCTCTCAAACCAAGCATAAGTAATTAATATTGTGTAGATAAAGAAACTTCAGGAAATAAAAGTTACCCAAAATTTTCCAGCAAGACTTACTTAGATAATTTCCAGAGGCAATTTCAACTCGTTTATCTGTCAACTGGTTGATTTGGCTTGTACTTTGTCTTTAACAAACCAAGCGGGAAAACTTGAATAAAATTTACAGCTAACATGGAAACGTGTTAAAAATAAGTAAATAACCCAAAGTATACCCAAAAGCATAAAACCTCACTAGCCGCTCTGTTTCAAAAGCTAGATTATCATTATTGTAATATGCCTTCTTTTAATCATATTTAATATAGTGTTTGTGGATCGGTTCATCCTGACCCATTTTAGGCCATACTAAAAATCAACCAGTTTTGACTTGTTACCCAGCCTCCACAACCCATCCACTTTGCCACCTCTAACTCTAAGAACTCCTTTTGAAGCTTTGGTTTCTAGCTTCTAAATGCCCTTCATCAGTGACTTCCACCTAAGGTCCATTCTGAAAATTTTTAGAACCCTGAAACAAGTTCAAAATTAGCATCCTAAAGCCAAATGCATACTTAAAACGAAAGAGACAAAAGAAAAAAATATATGTTTACCTGAAAGACTGAAATGCAAGTTATCATCTTTTCCTCGACCTATCTTTTCTTGGCGTTTAGTTACCTACATATTCTTTATGCTTATTTAAATGCATACCATATTTAGTTGATTTCCATGATAAATTCTTTTCCAAATGTAGCATTTAATGATAAAAAAATTTCTCTTCAGATTAATGATGTGATACCTTTTCATTAAATGCTATTACCTTTAGCTAGCAACACGTATTATTATGAAGTATATGAAAAATCAATCAAATCTTTAGAATATAGGCTAGTTGGTTGTGAGAAATTGCTGTTTCTGAAAACGATGCAATTGTATATGTAACATTATCTTTGAGGTGGATAATTAGACCCATTTACTTATAAGTGGGTCGATTCAGGTCATGTTTATCTATAATGTGGCGAGCGGGTAAAAATGAATTTAAAAGCAAACGGGTCAGTTTGTCAGGGAATCCGTATTTTATATGCAAGGTTAAACGTTTTCCTGAAAATAAATGCAAAGTCAAAGATTATAATAGTCCTTAAATTATATCCATGATCAAAATTCACTTTTTAGTTTTCACAAACCTTCTTGATATTCGTGCAAAGTCGACTCTTATTGTTGCATACAATAAAAGCCAACTGTCAGGTCAACTTAAGATAAGATACCTAAAACAATCTTAATCCAGCATAACTTGAAGGAAACAAAGCCATCTAGAAACCAACAGCCATAACCAGATAGACAAAAGATGTGCAAAATCCAACTACCTAATATAATTGAGAAATGAAAATATCGAGCACACGACGATATCTAAATCACATAATACGGCATGATTAAGGCATCTCAAATAAGTAGAATGATCCTACAACTAGAATGCTCTAATTACAGGACAGCATATCTACAATATATTATATAATATAGAAAAGGTTAACAAAACCTCTCAAACCAACCATAAGTAATAAACGTTGTGTAGATCAAGAAACTAAGGATAGAAAGGCTACCGGAAAAATTTCCAGCCAAATTCAGTCCAAAATCTCGAGGTGGCAATTATCTACTTATTGGTAACTAGTTGATTTGGGTTATAATTTGTGTCCAATGGGTCAAGTGGGAAACCTTAAAAACATTTATAGCTGAAATGGAAATAAGATGAAAATAATCTAAATACTCAATGTATAAAACCTCATTAACTGCTCCATGTTTCAAAAATTAGATTATCACCGTAGCAGTATAGTTATTTAATCATATTAAACATATTAAACATTCTAGAACTCACGAAAGAAAAGTGCCAGCGGATTGGTTTAACCTGACCTATTTTAGGCTGTACTAAATCCAGTTAATCCACCAGTTTGAACAGTGCCCTTTTTGAACCATTACCCATCTAACCCACCCACCCATTTTGCCACCTCTAAGAACTTCTTTTGAAGCTTTCGTTTCCAACTTCTTCATTCTGCTGATCATTGACTTCCACCGAGGTCAATTCTGAAGATTGTGAGAAGTCCTGAAACAAGTTCAAAATTAGAATACTAAAAGCCAAATTTATACCTAAAACCAAAAAGAAGAAAACAATATTAATTTACCTGAAATACTGAAATCGAAGTTACCGTCTGTGTCTCGACCCATCTTTTTTGGCATTTTGTTACCTACCTAATTATTATGTCCATATAAATGCATACTATATTTAGTTGATTCCCATGCTAAATATTTTTCCAAACTTGGCATTAAATATTAAAGTTTGCTTCTTAAGCAAGATGATGTGATTCCTTTTCATTAAATGGTATTGCCTCTAGTTCAAAACACATATTATCATGAAGTATAGAACGATCAATCAAATCTTTAGAATATTGGTTAGTTGGTCGTACGAAATTACTATTTCCAAAAACGTTGCACTTGTGTTGTAGAGTTATCTTAGAGGTGGAAAATTTGATCCATTTGCTAAAAAATAGGTCAGTTGGTCGAACAGACAATCAGTATTTAAAAAAAAAAACACAATTAAATCTCCTAAATCACTTCATTCAAAAGACTTAGAACTATTGTTGAACTAGTTAATTTCAAAGGAAAACTAAAAGATTTTGAAAAAAAGTGTTTCAGATCATCAACCCAACCCGTTCCTTTTCAAACCGTACCAAAACGTACTTGATTTGATCCATTACTCAAACGGCCATTTTGGCACCTCTACGTTCGGCTATTTCCATGTATAGTCAATAACTTTTGTTAACCAAAGAGATTAATCTCTCTTCAATCTTCTTTAGATCTGTCTATTGTTTCAAGTTATTCCCTAAACAGGAAAACATTTAATCAGCACAAAGTTACCTAGCCGAACATGAGCTAACAATCCATACCAAGTCCAAGTATAACACTTATTTTAATCTATTTTTTAGATTACTTTTCATGGAAACTTGGTTAAAAAGGTAAAGTTTTTTTGAACACATAGTAAAAGGTAACACAAGTAATTGAGTTGCGGAAGAAGACTACATGTCATATTTATTTTGCAAAAACATATGGCCCACATCATACTTGTATTCATAAGCATAAAATGTGCATCTAAAATGCGCATAGGTGCAAGCTAAAAGAAACAGGACACCAGCGGATGCATTTTACACAGTAGAATGCTTTAATTGCAAACAAAATGAACCCAAAATCCTACATGATAAAAATAGTTTCAAATTGTATCAGAAACACTTCAATCTTTCCTTTCAATAATCAAAGATATTAACAATCTTCAAGAACATAAAAAGGTCTACAGATTAAATTATGAATCTTCAATCAACCAATAGTTTGTCACATTAAGTGATAATTCATCCCAAAAAGACACAATGAAAACTACGGTTAGGAAAAGGGCCGGTAATATGATTATAAACCTCAAAGCATATAACCAAACAAGTACATAAACTCGGAATGCTAGTAGCTTGGTACATAAAATTTATCCCAAAAAGAGACTATGTTTTTATCGTCTTCCTTGTAGGGTATCCTTTATGAAGATCAGATTTGAATTGCAGTACTTTGAAAAAAAATCAGATTCATGTGACATTATACTAAAATTACCACAGGATTTCAGATGTAGATGGGAGTATTTTAAAATTTTGTAAAGCGCATCATGGTAGCACTTGTAGATTTGATAATCTATTCAGACAGTGGAGCATTAGATAGATACTTGATATTGTATATGTAAAGTAACTCCGATTTATGACTCCAACACATATATGACAAAAAGAAATCAAAATGTTCAGCCACAATCTACAATTTGGTTAGTTGTCTATAGGAAATCAATAGCTATGATAAACACGCCGACCTAAATCAAGTTAGCTAAGGATTTTGAGAGATATACCATTATGTTATATATTGTTACTTGATATTGCATCCTTAAGTGTCACTAAGAGATAATCTAAGAAGATACTATTACTACTCCCAGACCCCACACATTGATCAAAAACCATGGGCACAAACTTATAATAATAACCCTAGCAGTAAACGATGTCAGTAAAAGTAATATGCATAATCCTAGACAGATAGAGAGAGCGGAAATTACGGTAATCAAAGATATGTCAAAGCAACAGAGATTCACAGAAAATTGTCATTTGGATATAAAAAAGGTGGTCCTTCAAAGAACTACTGCTTTCATGTATATAACATGTCTCCGGTAAGCAAAAAAAAAGGAAAAAAGGTTTTTACAGCAAGCAAAAAGTTAAGTTAACCTTTGTAAAGCTCAACTGCCACAAAAATAGCCCTTTATACTGTCTTTAAGTTGCAGGCACGGTTGAGTCCAAAAATGAAACTAAGCTCCGCCACTAATCCAAATCTATCTGCTATCCTTTCCTAAATCCACCCTCTTTGGTTTCTTCTATCACTTAATTGGTCATTGAAGTTTCACAAGTTTTCCCTTTTTTCCTAGAATATGTTATAATCCCCTTAACCTCAGTTCTCTTTAAATTTCCATCCTCCGCCGACTTCACTTTTGATTCGATTGTGGTCTGTAGGAGCTCCAATGGCAGTGCAGCAGGATCAAGCTCACAGCACCCTTTTGGAACATTAAGAGATTCTTCACCTGTCAGCATATAAAACGGCACTTGATGAGACATACGAAAGATCTCTTCCCTGGGAATAATTTGAGCTTTTGCCACATCAGCATGTTGATGAAATACTGACGTGAAACCAGCAACCTTAACCAAAGGAGCCACCGTCACCCCTTTTTCTGCAGTATAACCTTCAATAACTACCACCATGTCATATTTACGAATCACCTCATCCGACGTGAACTCGTTCCAATCAGAAGACCAGTTTCTGTAAAGGGCCCACACATCCCCTTTTTGAGGGTAGATATGAACAACCCCCTTTTTTCCTTTTGTCCACTGAACCTTGTGTGAGAAAGAATTAAGCGAGGTGTAGATTTCATGCTTACTCATTCTGTAATCTCCACTGGTTTTAGGAAACCCTGATAAAACCCAATTAATTGGTCCTAATTCAGAATTACTCTTGGTGTCCAGCCAACTTATTTCCATCTTGAACGGTTTTCTTGATATGACATTATGAATCATTGCATAGTATCGAGGCATCCCGTCTTCTTCATCATAAGCAGCCCAAATTTGGTTTTCACCAAATGAACGTTCAGTTCTGTCCATGTCAAAATCATGAAAATCTGGGTCGGGAACACTCATCAGTACCGCTTCGGGGTCCTTAGCATCAGAGTCCACGTCATCTGTGACCATAGTATCTTTTACTGGCATTATTACATCTGTAACTTTGTTACCATTTACAGTGACTTTTTCAGCATACTTTTTAGTTTTATCATTGTTACTTATCTCATCTTCTTTCTTGGTACCTTCATTCTTTGAAGCTTTTTCCACATTCCACTCATCCAACTTCTTAAGAATTTCTTTCCTCGCTTTTGTCATCAACATAGTACGAATTTCAGGTTGTGACAATTCCCTCTTACTATTATTAAGCTTGCTAATTGTAGAAGAAACATTGACCTTTTCCCCTCCGGAATTAACTTTTGCATACTTATGGCAGGCATTTACCATGGAAGATTGTTCAGTTACATGTCTCTTTTTAGCAATTCCATCTGAAATTGAAGTCTGATATCTCATTGCACCTATTTTCGCTTCATGGCGGCTTTTAGACGGTCCACTGTTGTTACCAGACGAAGTGTTTTTGGATGGACCCTTTTGGACATTCATACGATTGACACCAGATAAATTTATGGACGACCCCTGCTGAACGTTTACTTGATGGTTTCCATTGTGATTCTGCCTTTGAGGATACCCCATTGTTGAATGATGGTTTGTGTGCGGGCGAGGCAGCTCTAAAGCCCAAAAGGGCTGACGACACTGGTCACTGGGGCAAAGAATTTTCTGGTTGAGGTAGACTTTCGAGTATTCCAAATGCATTAAGCACTTTGGACACGAAGTCCAAAATGTACTGGTGTTTGGTGGCCGATGGTTCGGTTGAGTAGGCTGAGTAGTAGAGGTTGTTGTTTTCTGAGTTACATTGACAGGTTGGTAGGTGGATCTCGGGTTGCGCTTTTGGTCATAAACTTTTCTTTTAGTTTTATCAGAGAGTAACGCATTTGCCTGAGACACAAGCTTAAAGGCTCCTTCAGCTCCAACCGACTTGTTTTTATCAGGGTGAAGAGAGAGAATGAGCTTCCTATAACTCTTCTTGATAGTGTCATCATCGGCTGTGGGTCGCACACCAAGAACACTGTACCAATCTGTTTCACCATTAATCTTCTTCTCAGAAGAAATGTACACATCAAGAATTATCAAAAGATGTGAGAGACCTTCAAGTCCTGAACATAGCTTCTCTGCTTTCTGGGCAAACTTTTTTGCTCCCAGATAATCTTTTTCCGCTAGTTTCGCCTCAGATATCTCTTTAGCCCGGAGAGCTTCATCTTTATTACATTCCATATCAACAATATTTCATATCCAACTCCACCAATTAGATGAACTTGCATGCAAAGTAAAGGGGCTACCTCTGATTGAGCAAACAGCAGGCCGTAACCTAATACAAATAAAAAGGGGTAGAAAGATTTAATAAAATGTAAGAAAGATGTCATGTTCAAAACGACGATGATGATAAATATATAGCACACAAAGCAAGTACATGGTCAATAACGACAAATATGATTAAGAATCCAGGTATATATACAAACTGGCATCCTATATATAAGCTCCAGTTTGATGCCCTAAGAAGAAAAAATACATCATCAAGTACTGGAAATACCAAAAAGGACTATGGAAAGAATAAAAGGTTAGACCTAGTGGACACTGCAAAAGAATTGTGTGTAAACATCACAAGTACCTGAAGTAAATGAATCTAACACACAAGAAAACAAATCCTTATGATTTGTATTAGACTTTCCATATGTCGGTGAAGAATCCGGACAAGTCAAATGACGTCAAAAAAACTTCTGTTACATTAACCCTGAAAAACTGACAAGAACTGAACAATGTACAAGAAGATCATGGATCAGAACCATGAATCAAACCACATTCAATTATCCTCACAAAGGTTACTAAAAAAGATGTTATGGTCGAAACCGACTGATGACAAGTATATAGCACCCAAAGCAAAGATATTATCATTTATCAATATAAGAACAAAAACACAAATACACAATTGACCTCTAAGGATACAACTAGTGGAATATCAAATATAATTTGTCTGTAAACATCACAGGTTCCATAGGTTAATTGAATCTAACAGAAGGGAAAAGCAGCAAATGTAACTAGCTTTAACCTAAATGCCTGTGAAGCATATGCAAAGTCGTCTAACAGCACAAATAGATAAAAACCTTGCAAAACCCTATCATATGAAAGTATAACAAAACCAATGACAAACCTAAATATATACAAGATGGTCATAATATAGTACCATGAATCAAACTGCTTATACAGATTATGCTCACAAACGGTTTAAAAAAAGATGCCAAAATTAAGGTAGCATAAAAGATATAATGGTTAAAACCGACAATAATGACAAGCATATAGCACACAACGCAAGAATATAGTCAACAATGACAGGTATGATTAAGAACCCTGTTATTTTATACAAACCGATATCCTATATAAAGACCATTTTGATTCCCTGATTGACCAGTGAAACTACCAAAAAGGATTTTCCGTCTAAAATACAAGGATAGGACTAACAGAAAATCGTAAAACAATTGCGTGTAAGCATCATAGATTCCATAAGTTCATGAATCTAAACAAAAGAAAACCAATAAATGTAATCCGCTATATAGTTCACATATACACGTGAAGGGTATGGACTGTCTAACAACATAAACAGATAAGACCTCACAAAACCGTTTTATTTTATGGTATGATGAAACTAATGACAAACTTAAATATACACAAGAAGGGTCATCATATAGTACCAAAAATCAAACTGCTTGCACAGACTATCCCCGCAAAGACTCAAAACGATGCAAAATTTAGGTGACATAAAAACATGTTATGACGGATGACAACAATTTATGACAAAGTATTGAGCACACATAGCAAGGATATGATCAAATGACAAGTATGATTAAGAATCCACTTATATAGATATACAAAAGGCCATCCTATTTATAAGCTCCATTTTGATGCCCTAGGAAAAACAAACGCATAACTGACCTTAAAACTACCAAAAAAGGTTACCCACGTAACATTTAAGAAAGTGGAATATCGAAAAACATATTGTCTGTACCCACACATGTTCGATACGTTCATGTATATAACACATAGGAAAACCAATAAATGCAATTCATTATACAGTTCCCATATGTCCGTGAAGCAAATGGATAGTCGCCTAATGACATAAGCATACAAGACTTTGCAAAACTGGTAACTAAATGAAACCAAGGCTCCAAAAGTTCATATATGTAACATGAAAGGAACCCAATCTATATAATCTGTTATACAGCTCCGATATATCTGTGAAACATACGAAAAGCCATCTAACGACATAAACACATAAAACCTTGCAACACTGATACCCAAAACACATGTGTGCACATAGTTTTTTACATTGAAATTCGATTTGCACATGTGAAAAATATGTCTGAACATGTATACATAAACAAACATACATATAACTGAGGTTGCCTGGTGGTCAGGCGTCCTGATGTTCTCACAAGATGTCTCAGGTTCGACCATCCCTATCTTGGTGGTGGCCAGTTAGACCGTATTCATCTAAGTACAAAAAAACCCTCCCATGGTAACCTGAACATGGAAAACCGCCTCGGTTTACCCGTTTGATTATGTATTAATATCTGATATCTGATATGAACTACCAACAGCAAATATCTAGCACAAATTGTATCAAATCCAATAAACACACTAAATCATGCAATCAAAATTACTAGATTTTTTTTTTATCTTATTTTTTTTATATTATTTTTCTTAAACCCTAAAATGCAAAATCAATTAAATGCAAAAATAAAAATCAATCATCAGCATTCCAAATCAAAAAAATGTATATCATCTTAATAAAAAATTTAAAACAATAAATGAAAAAATAAAAACTGATGAAATAAAAAATAGAATACCTAAAACACTCTGAAAGCAAAATCTAACCGAAGAACCGCCACTGAAAATTTGTTACAAAATCTGATATTTATTTATTTTGCCGTTTTTGTGATCAATGAATGTTTATAAATTTTATATATAACTTAGCATTTTTTTCCTAAATGAATGAATGAATTATATGTGTATATATATATATATATATATATATGTTATATATTATATATGTTTTTTTATATATACAAAACATATAATAATTGTAAGTATATATGTTTGTAATTTATTTATGTTTGTAGAGAAACATTGGTGAAACAAAAACACCCACCAGGGGGGTATGTGTGTTGTGTTGTGTTGTGTATTGTTTTTGAAATTTTTTTAATTTCGTATTATAATATAATGTGTCCAATTTATTGCTAAAGGCTATGAGTGAGTATATCAATTTTTATTTGGACATATTTATATTTATATTTATATTTATATATATATTAATATTAATTTACAAATAAATCACAGAAACCATCTTTTATTAAATGTATTTAATATTTAATTTAATAAAACATAAATGTAGTAATATAAATTTTTTTTATCTATACCTTTGACTTATAAGTTTTATATTATTCGTGGATAGTCTTTATGTGAGTTTTATATTATTCATGGATGGTTTTTACACATAAATGACTTATTTTTTTGAAAGTAATTAAATTTTACTTGTTGCATTGATAATACCAAAACTACCCGTGAATGACACGCGTGACGCACCTATCACACTGTAAATAGGTTATAATCCAATTGTTCACTCTCGACCTATCTACCCAAATACATCCACGACCCACTTACCACACACAGAAATAAGCTAAATTTACATGTGTTAAGTCAATTACTCTCGCAATCATTTAAAACCTTACCAGCAATCTAACCATGACCATCCGCAACCACCCAGAAAAATTTAAATGTTATACAACGGATTTTTTTGATGTATTTGTGATTGCCTGATTAAAAATGATGGGCACATCTAATATATATCTATACAATATATAAAGCATCAACTTTTTTTTTTCTCAACTTGCAGGTTTGATGTACCTAAATTGCCTATCCTACTTATTTATTATTTTAAACATCTCCACTTGATATACATATAATACCCTTAATGAAATTACTTTATAACATCTACTCCTTAACTCCTAAAATAACTAAAATAACTCCTTAATGAAAATAACTACTTTACATCAATAGCTTTTACATCAATAATCTACACTACTCGTCGCCGCCGCCGTCAATCGTCACCACCACCATCACCGCCGCATCGTGCGGACATCCGTCTAGTTATCTATTTACATAAAATAACTTAAATCTAAGTCTAATCCTAATATTAATAAAAACAGTTTTCATAAAAGTCAATAAACCAATTTATTTTAAATATGAATTTGCCTAAATACTAACAAAAAGGTAAAAAGAAATTTCAAATAATTCCTTAAATGATAAACTAAAAGGTTGTTTCATAAAAGGTTTTTTTCAGTAACCATCTATATAAATTATCTAAAAGAATCTCTTAAACTATATAAAGTTGTTAGATAGATAATGTATATCTACAATACAATGTTTAACTTTTAATCAAAAATGAAAGCATAAATATTATCTACAATATATATATAAGAGGGTTCTAAATTCTTTTATTGACAAACAAGGACCATTAGATGAGTTTTAACTTTTGATTACAACCCTTAGATCTAAATAATAATGTTATTTCTAAATTTATTAT
>JAOEHQ010006979.1:0-17402 GCA_025447715.1 Asclepias incarnata
TTATACATATGATGCTGAGAATAACAATATATTAATATTCTTATGCATTATCATTATTATGTATCAAATATAAAATTCGACAATGTGACCGAATTTAAGGCATTAACTGATGAACTTTGTTTATACATCCTTAACACAAACAAATAAAAAAATCATTACATTAAAGAAGTATATTACCAAAATATATAAAGATGCATCCATGAGATTTTTTTTATATGTTCAACGAAGTATACAGAGATCCTCAAGTTTATCCATCATCTTCTCGTGTAATTATTATATTTTTTGATCATTAGGTTTAATGAAGTTTTGAAAAATAAAAAAAATACTTAAATGTAGTTTTGTTGTATTAAATTTATTAAAAATGTAAGAGATGCACAATTTAAATTTTAAAAACCTTGATGCAATTTATAGAAAAAGAAGAAGGTTTATGAAGTTTTAAAAAATATAAGAAAATTTTAATTGATTTCTATTTAATTAATTGAAAAAAGATGTATTTTCTTTTAATAGAAAGAAAAATATATTTGGATAATGATTATTAAGATTTTTACTTTTTAATATTATATTATAATTAGATTAATAATGACATTATCAATGTTTAATTTTAAGAAAAGCTATGATTGGTCAATAAGTGGTTATATTAGTTGTCTTTTAGTCTAAGATTAAGATGAAGATTAAGATAAAAATAAATCATTTAAATTCTTTTGAGAGCGGATGATAAGTCAAGTGAGCTTTAAATGGTTGTCAAATGTCAATAATTTTTTTTGGAGCCAAAATAAATATAATCTGTAGTTCCTTCTTTTTGTACGGAAGGAGATGAGATGATGTGGAGCACTACTCGACTTGTTCACGATGATGACGCCGTCGACCGGCAATCGGAGATCTCTATTTCAAGGCACTATTCTGATCAGAGATATTCCGGCCGTTCAGTTACCCCAATTGTTAATGGTCTTGAGTCCGCTTCTAATAATATTAATGATATTAATTCTGAGGTAATTAATTATGGGTTACCTCATTTCAGTTTTTAATAATTTGTGATTATTATTTTTATTTTTATTTTAAAAAGAAGAAGGTAATTTAGGGTTTCATAGGGTACTAACATTATGGTGAACTGAAGATTAGGTGATGTAGGGGAGTAAGTTATTAATTGTTTATTTGCTTTTAGTTTGTTTTGTTAAGTATGTTTTTAGGATTGCCTTTTTCTCATCTATCCTTCGCATTCAGGCGGATCTGAATGTTTACGCCACCAAACTTATAGGTTGGAATTTCTTAAATTTGGAGCAGTATAGTACCAAGATTTGTAACAATTTTTCAAAGACTCGCCTTCCCAGAGTAACCTGAACAGGGAAAACCTCTTTTGTTTACCCCGTATAAAGCTATGTACTTGATGTGTTTGGTTACGGAGGGCACACTTATGACAGTATCTTTAAGGAGAAACTTTGATAACCAAATTTATTTTGTACTCTGTTTTCTTCTTTAGGTTGTTATGGATGCACTATTTCAGTTTGAATTCTTAGAATAAGTGCTAAATTAGTAATCTTTAGAATTGCCCTTTTTGATCTATGTTTTGATGAAAGTTATTCCATATCAAATAAGAATCCTTTGTTAGTAGACATTATGCTTTTGAATGAGTTTATGACATGATATATAGGTTAGAGACTTATAGTGTCAGATTGGCAAGCTTTGCAAGTTCCCTTAGCATTGTTGTATTATGACAGTTTGTCGGTTCACGGGAATAATAGTTCTGTTAGGATCATTTCTGTAATTTTTAAATATTTATTATTTGTTACAGTAGTAGTTTGTATTAAATTTTTAATTGAATGTGGGATGTCAATGGTATGGCATGACAATGATAGGTGAGAGGCGTGTTAGAGATACTTCAGGGGTTATCAAGTACTTGGTTTCAATGGAAAGATAAGAAGAGATGTTATGTTGCTGTTGCTGTTAGAGATAGAGATGTTAATTATTATATGGTTTTAGATCGGTTACTTTATTCAGCTTCTTGTTTGAAATCTGTTGAGATTACCCTCCTTAATATAACCACTAAAACCTCGCCATCTTCTCCGACTTTGTCTGCATTTGCTTCCGCTTCTTCTTCTTGCCTTAAGGTATTGGCCCCCGTTTCTTCTTTTTATTTTTATTATTTTATGTATCTATGTATATTCCTTCTCTGCATTTCTCATGCTTTTGATATCTTCAGAATTTACGCGATATTGCTTTGAAAGAACAAGTTAACATTACCAACCCCGACACTCCCACTCTCCCTACTATTTTGGGACTGGCCACTTCTTTAACAAGGTACTCCCCTTTCCCCTCCCTCCCAATTACATTACATGTTTTGCATTCATTTATCTGACATTTGATGATGCCACGCTGTTAGTCTTTGTGCTGGAGCTGAATATTTATATAAGATAGTTCATGGTGCCATTCCCACTATTGAACATGCTCCTGCTGAATTGGCTGTTTACATTCTCGACCATCTCTATAACAACCTTAACAACGCTTGCCTTGACCCTGAGGTTGCTTGCTACTTACTTGTTTCTACCTTCTAACACCTTTCTCATCCTCATTTCCTTTCTCTTATTTCATCCCATTTTGTTATTTTCAGCAACATTCATACCGGATGCTACTCTATATTTTTGTTTCATCTTTACTTCCTTATATTGAGGTTCTTGACTCCTGGATTTTTGAGGGAATATTAGATGATCCCTTTCATGAGGTAACTAACTATCTCTTGTCCATCAACTTGATTTATGACATTTGACCCTTTTTCTTTTGTATGAAAGTTTAAGAATATACTCTTTTTACTTCTGCAGATGTTCTTCTATGCTAACAAAGAGATTGCAATAGACGAGGCTGAATTCTGGGACAAGAGTTACTTATTTCGTTCAACGCAGCTTAAGAAGCTAGGCATGGTTCCTCTAATCACTTCCACTCACAAAAACATCCCTGTTTCATCAAAAACAAAGTCCCAAAATGAAAGGGATCTTGTGGTTTCTCCATTGTTCTTTAAGGACATTGCCAAAGAAATCATTTCCGCTGGAAAGTCGTTGCAGTTGATCCAACATATTCCTATCACATCATCGTCAGTGCCACTTGATAGGCAACCTGAAGGTTCCATGAACCAGCTAAGCTTGTCGGAGATATTTTGTTTGTCCTTGACAGCTCTTATTGGCCATGGTGATCATATGTCTCAGTTCTTTTGGAAAAATGATAAAATTGTTTCTGCAACTGAGTCTTATGAGGGAACAGAACGCATTCCTGGTGTAGCATACTCAGAGAAGATTTGGTATAAATTTTTGGGTGATGCACTGCCTGCAAAAAGAGAGAGCGTCGATATGAAAGGAGAGAATGTGGAGTTGGGCGTTTCATTTGAGCCCCTTGTTACTTCTAACTCTCCTGAAAATCCCACTATCACTGTATGCCAAAAGCTTCTTCAAGCAAATAGCGCTGATTGGAATTCATTAAACTTGTCTAAGAACTATATTCTCCCTTCTTTGAATGACGGAGACTTGAGAAAAGCTATATTTGGTGGGACTGGTGGAGAACTTATGACAGCCAAAGGAACAAATTATGCCTTCAATTTTTCATTAGGGGACTCTGAAAAACTTCACTCTCAACATGATTTAAAGATGGTAGAAGCTTTATTTCCATTTCCCACTATACTTCCATCCTTCAAGGTACATATATATATATATATATATTAATCTACAGATTGTACTTTTTATTTATGTAGAAAGGTGATTGATGTGGAGCTCATCAGTAATCTGAAACAGGAGGATCTACTTATGTCGGAACTTTTACCATTTCAGAAAAATGGCACCCTTCTGTCAAAAGTCCTTAGCTGGATTCAAGTTGTTGAACCGAAATCTACTCCACTTCCTGTCATTATTTTGCGAGAATGTCTTACCTTTTACATCAAGAAGCAGGTATACTTTTATTCAACTAAAATCCGCTTTGATGCATGCCTTTGTAATAGTCTATATTAATGCTTCAGGTAGATCATATTGGCAATCAGATATTGTCGAAGTTGCTACGCGACTGGAAATTGATGGATGAGTTGGGAGTGCTGCGTGATGTATATTTGTTAGGCTCTGGTATTTCTTATCTTAAAGCTATGCTACATATTGTTTATTGCCTTGAGAAATTCTGAGAGGTTTTCAATTTTGTTGGAATCAGGTGATCTACTGCAGCATTTCTTGATGGTAGTTTTTAATAAGCTGGACAAAGGAGAATCATGGGATGATGATTTTGAGTTGAACACGGTGTTGCAGGTACACGTTTGCTGCTTAACACCTGACTTCATTTTAACACAAAATACTAAAGCACTTGTGTTTGGTCCTCGTTAGTGATAAGCCAAGAATCAGACTTGCTCTAGTCAGCCAAGCAGCAGACTTGTTTCTAATTTATCCTCTCTATGTGTACAACTGTACATGTATATATGTGCGTGACAAGTTGGTTTGCTGAATGCGAGATTCTTTAGTTAGTTTTCTCATTTTGTTCTTTGAGTAATCAATGATTTAGAAAACAATATTGGTAATACATCGTCTTGCATGCCAAAGTGATAGTTTTGGTTATTTCACTTAAACCAATAACTTGCTATATGATCCATTCGTCAGGTCTAAGTAGGTGTCTGTGAAATTGGGTTTGTCTATAAAATTTCCATTGTTAGTGATACTGATTTTGAGTTTGTTGAATAGGGTGTTAATAGATGGTAATGTTATAGGATTCCTGAGTCATGTTCTCATTCTCTTCTGGATGTTTACTAAATGACTTCAGGAATCGATTAGAAACTCTGCTGATGGCACGGTACTAAGCTCGCCGGATTCCTTAGTCGTGTCTTTAACAAAAACAGACAGTAGCGGCGATGGTCAACAGACCGCATCATTTCTTGTCTCGAGTCCCCGTAAAAGTCGTGCAAATATTTCTGGAATCAATGACCTTGACTCACTAAAATTCACATACAAGGTAACTTCATTGCTGCTTCTCCATAAAGCATTTGCTTGTATGCATGTCTTTATCCACTGTTTGAAGATGATGTATAAAATATCATAGGTTTCTTGGCCGCTGGAGCTTATTGCAAATGCTGAAGCTTTAAAGAAGTACAACCAGGTAGTTTTCCTGCCATTTTCTTATCTTGATTTATGAGTTTGAATTAAAATTTATGCATTTCATGGTAGGTGATGAATTTCTTATTGAGGGTCAAACGTGCCAAGTTTGTCCTTGATAAAGCTCGAAGATGGATGTGGAAGGTGATAGTTTTCTTTTTAGTATTCTTTGAAGTATGTTAATTTTGTTACTGTCCACTGACTTTTTAGGTATGTTTTGTTCATAATGATATATATAATTGTTATATATATGGGCCTCATAATGCATCATGCATCTAAATTGCAGATGCATCTTGCATTTAACTAACTATATGGTTTCTCATGAGTTTTCATGGGAATCACGTCTGTTTCACTGAAGGTGAGTGTATTTCTGGTTAGTGAAGGATGGTTTGTTTTTATTTTGTCTTTCCAGGAAAGAGGTGTGACGACAGTTAACCGCAAACTTAGATGGTTGGTGGAGCAAAAACTTCTTCATTTTGTTGATGCATTTCATCAATATGTTATGGACAGAGTAATAACCTATACACCTTATCATATACAGTGTTGTTTTAATTAAATCTTCCCCCTTTCCTTGATGAATGTGATAATATATACCAAGTTGTCATGAACCCCCCCTTCTATTTTTTTTTAATATATCTCAGCTGATTGTTAGCCGATAATGATCGTTGTGTGATCAAACATGTTTACATGCTTTGCCTGTCATCATATGTTTACATTCTTCTGCAACCAAATTTTAAGTATTGCTGTCATCTATGGTTTCTTTTATGTGGCCACGTGAGTACATGATTAAAGCAAAGCAAGCTTCCATGCGCTCCTGACTTTTTCCCCAAACTCTTGTGTTTATTTATCGAGTTAGACATTAGCATGCTTATTTGATTGCATATATCAACAACCATTAATTGGATGCAGTGGAAGGTATGCTTTCGCTTGACTGTATGTGAATTCATACCTTATTATTGTCAAGTCAGCTATTTCTGATGCTCACACAGCCTGCAATCGTATCTCAGTATCTTTTGAACCAAATAAATTTATGCAGATTTTCTTTTTCTGATTTTGAAAGTTGAGCTTAGTGCTTTGGAAATGAACCTTTGTGTCTCAAGTTGTCGGTGGGACAATATGATTGATCTGAATATATATAGGTATACCACAGCGCATGGTGTGAGTTATGTGAAGGTATGGCAGCAGCTGGATCTCTTGATGAAGTGATTGAAGTGCACGAGGCATATTTACTGTCAATTCAGCGCCAATGCTTTGTAGTTCCAGACAAGCTGGTTAGTAAGATCTTTCTGTTGGCTTTGCTTGCATTTTACAGACGAAGTAGTAGTAGGGTAAGTAATGAATGGTTTTTATTTTGTTGATGCACAGTGGGCATTAATTGCGAGCCGGATCAACAGTATACTTGGACTGGCATTAGACTTTTATTCGGTCCAGCAGACATTAAGTAGTGGTGGAGCAGTTTCGGCAATTAAAGCCAGATGTGAGAAGGAAGTAGATCGCATTGGGAAACAATTTGATGATTGCATGGCCTTCCTCCTCAGGGTACTCCTTTTTATCCAATTGCACTGTCTTTTGCATCTGGGTGCTGATTATTTATATAATTACACTTTTTACTTGCAGGTACTATCGTTCAAGCTTAATGTGGGTCAATTTCCACATTTGGCAGATTTGGTTACCCGAATTAATTACAACAACTTTTACATGTCTGATTCTGGAAATTTGATTACCGCTCCTGGTTCTGACTCAATTAATTTTAAGTTGGCAAAGACCATTTCAGTTTAAAGACACATGGTCTCTTTTTGACCTGAATTCCCAACTTCTTTAGAGACGTCATCAATCCCCTGTATCTGCAAAATTCAAATGAGTTCATGAGAAAGACAACAATGGCAGTAATATACTACGTGTATATTGTATAACAACGAACATAGTATTATAATTTTCACAATTTTCTCTTTTTTTCACCACTTGTTTTCCTTTTCGTTTTCTTTACTTTACCCATGGGGAAACCCTTGTTAGCCACGTACTATTTTACCCCCGCCCCTTTAAATTTCTTTACTTACATGTAGTAGCAATAGCTCATGTCCACAAGTTGGTTAAGACTTGATAATAAACTGACTGAAATTCCTTTGATGCTTAATGAACTGATATCAAGAAGAACGATCTCACTAGCAAATAATGGGGTGTGCTCTTGCAATAAACCACTGTTACCAGAACTCAACCATTGGGGAGTTATAGGCCCTAAAAGTTGGCCCGAAAGTCATTTTTAATGTTTTCCTGGAAATGGACCAAGACTTCCAAATTGACCAAAACTCAACTTTAAATCACCATAACGTTCAGAATTAAATAAAATACTATATGTGATGTGATTGACCCTTTCGTTCCATAATTCGGGCTCAAACGGGCCAATGGTGCTAATATAGACGCAATATGATTTTGTTTAACCAAATTTACATCAAGCGATCACCATTTAATCCACAAAAGTGCAGATCTCTTTTCTACTATATTTAGAACATATTCAACTCAGAATTTCCCTTTTAACCCATAAGATGACCCAAGAGGTCATTTACCAAAGTAATGTACAAAACGGGTAAAATGCGACATTTCACACACAATGTATTACATAGCTACATCTTTTGATCAGACTTTACATATCCTTTTTGCAGAAATGACACAACAACTTAAGCCCATACAATGGGTACAAAACATGGTCGTAACCCAACCATTTCCAACAAACCACAAAATGACTCACGGTCCATTTCTAGTTAATCTTTTCCTTTATGGGCAATTTACTTCAAGTGATGCATCAACTCGGCAATTTAAAGAAACTTATAATATATATATAGGGGATATCATTCGTACTGCAACATTACGCAACCTTAGGTACTGCACCTCTCACGCACCGGGGATTCGATATGTACATTTAATAAACTTCATGGGGCAAAATGGAAACTTTCTTCTTAACAAATCTGCATTACGGATCATTTCCACACACACACACACACACATATATATATATATATATATATATAATCCAAGTAAATCCACATTAAGCTTCCTTGCCCTCTTTTTCTTTTCTTTGCTCTTTCTCAACACCCAAGTCATTTGTGCGTGCCTATTAAAATAAAACAACTAGGAGAGAATAAGCACAAAGCTTAGTGAACAATATAAGCATTAAACAAGCAACTTAATAACATCTTATCCATGGCAAACATAGGGATTTACAACTCTTATCTTGCAACGGATCTGTGCATATGCAACACATAACAACTTAGCACATAACAACTGAAATCTAGCAATAAAGCTAGAATATTCCAATAATGCAAACTACTTTTACGGTTAGTCATAACACATGTAAGCATAACCATTACCTGAATATATGACACCTCGGGGTCATATAGCCATCCAACCCGTTTAACCCCTATATTACTCACCCTTTACAACCAATAGTAATAATCACCAAAAATGCTTTCAACTTGTCACCTATACACATTAGCATATAGAATCATCAAATAACATCAAAAACGACATTATAAGTACAATCAACTCTTTCTTGAACAACTTTCGCCACTAAGCAATTTATTCTACCTATCCTTACTTGACCAGTTTGACTTTTTAAAGTCAAACTTCCCATTTAACCACTAATCTTAGTCATAATCCAAGTTAACTAAATTCCATCATAATTAAGTTTTAATCTAACATTAATATATTCAAATGAACCTACTTAACCTACCATATTCATGGGTTAGTATTCTTTTATCAATTTCTACAATTATCATAATCATAATCTATAACAAAATCTAATTCTTTATAAAAATTTCTTTAAAAATCGAAAATAATGGTTCCTATGAGTATGATAACACCATAGGAACAAAACCCATATTTTATATCACCTAATTTCATCGCCCAACCCTTTACTTTGATTATCTTTATAATCACTAACTGGGTTTAAGAATTATGGTGAAAAAATCTTACATCTAGAAGACGTCATATATATCAAAGATGAAAGCGGACGGAGCATTATGAAGGAAGGAGACATCAGGAAAAGATGGGAAAATTAATTCGTCAATCTTTTTAATGGGAGTGGGTTGGGGCAAAGTGAAGGAGGAGTTGACCACAATATAGACCCATATACATTCTACGAAGACAACGATGATATGAGGATCAACCAAGAGGAAGTGAGGTTTGCCCTAAAGAAGATGAAAAAAACAAAGTAGTAGGTCCAGACCAAATCCCCATTGAGGCATGGAGATGCCTGAGGGACGTGGGGGTGAGCTGGTTGACATGTCTCTTCAACAATATTTGGTCAAGTGCGAAAATGCCAGAGAAATTGAGACTCAATAAGGTTATCCCTATCTACAAGAACAAGGGGGACGTGCAGATTTGTAGCAACTATAGGGGCATAAAACTTCTAAGTCATACCATAAAGTTATGGGAGAGAGTGATCGAGATGAGGCTTAGGAAGGCCACGAAGGTGGCAGAGAACCGATTCGGCTTTATGCTAGGGACGTCGACGATGGAGGCTTTCTACATCACCAAAAGCCTTATGGAGAAGCATAGGGAAAGACAAAAAGCACTACATAGTGCCTTCTTAGACATGAATAAGGCGTACGATAGTGTACCACTGGAGTTGATTTGGAGGATGCTACACGCGAAAGGAGTTACTGGTAGATACATTAGAGTTATCAGGGATATGTTCGATAGAGCGAAGACCGGGGTTCGAACCCCTGTGGGGAACACTGAGCTTTTTCAGGTAGAAGTGAGCTTACACCAGGGTTCCAAAGTAATATAAGCACTTTTCAAGACACCGAAGTGGACTTGCTTTTTAGCTATTTACCTTTGTTTTCAACCTATACAACTTATAAGCTAATCGTGGCACATAGCTTGTCACCTTTCAAAGTCAAATTGTGGCTGATAGGTAGTCACATTTCAAAGTCATAGGTAGTCACATTATAAAGTCAAATCGTGGAACAAATCAGAAACCTATCACTCTTTGACCCCAAAAAAGGAAGAAAAGTAATTGAAGTTGAAAAATAATCTTCAAACAGATATCCTTGAAAACAGGTCACAAGTTGCCCCAAGGTATTTACTTAGAATGCATAAAACCACCTAATTCATTTTCACAAATAATAACATACTATAACTTTGTATTCATATTTGACATACAAAATATTTAGATATAAGTTGAAAAAATTTTAACAGAAAAGGTTTCGAGTCACTCGATCGGACCTGACAGTTTCAGCTCGTACGGAAAAAAGCCCTTTTTAACCCGTTATCCAGCCCCCTGCCCCATCCATTTTGCCACCTCCGATAACAAACAATATTCTAGGTAGTACCTTTTCCATCAAAGATACAACGACATTGGAAAAACATGGAAAAGTTGGGACAAGTGGCTTCAATGTAATCCTCGAAAGAGCAAACACTTGTAGATTCATGTGACAACCGTCACCTGAGCGTCCGCCGTCGTTTATTTCTCCGTTCATGTATAAGTTCAAATAAACCGTCATTAATTAGTTTAGATCATGGACATATGTGCTTGGAAGGATTTAAGTACGAATAAAGTACGTTCATGTTCATATGAGTTCTAGTACATATAGTGTTCAGAGAATCGCCGTGACATTTCAAGATCATGAGGAACACTAGCTGTCTTATAGAAATGACAAATAAAATTTAATATACTTAAAATTAAATCAAATAAAGACTAAATAATCAAACATGGTCGTGTATATAGTCGTTTGAAAGCTATTAAAATTTAAAAAGATAAAATCAATTATGTCGTTAAAACATTTATACGAGTCACGAGAGTCTTTAATTTGTCGATTCAAATGAAGTCAATGGAGGGTCAAAGGAGTTCTAGAAGTGTCAAAACCCCTCACCCTCCCCCCTTTCTCTTCTCATTTCACACTTACACTTCTCTCACTAGATCTCTCTCTCTCTCTCCCCCTCCAAACCGGTTTCACCTCTCTTTCTCTAGAACATCACATTTTCTTCTTCATCTTCTTCTTTAAATCTTGGTAAGAAATTAATGGGTTTCAATCCTAAATCGTTTTTCCATGTAATTACATACACATATCACATACAAATCGGATTATATATATGTATACATACGAAAATCTTAAAAACCGAAATATACATATGAAATAAATACAAATCGGTCGTATCCGAGTTAGATCTGAGTGACAATCGTGTTATAAGTATCAAAAATGTGTTCTTCTTCTTCTTTCTCTTCAGATCTGTTCATGTACGTTGCCTAGGGTTTCGGTCAATGCCGGTCAACTGGTTCTTCTTCTTCATCTTCGTGAGTTAAAAGCAGATTTAGGGTTAGGGTTTGTCCATGGAGGTTCATCTTCGTATGGCTGGATCTTCGTATGGTCGGATCCGAGTTCATCTTCGTGACCCGGAACAAGTTTGTGACCTGGTTCAACTTCGTAACCCGCTATATGTTCGTGACCCGACCCGACCTCCCACATATTCGTGTTTCTTCTTCTTTTATGTTCTTCTTTCTGTTTCTTCTTCTTTTTTCTTCTTTTGATCGTGTTGTTGTATGTGTATCAGTGTGTGCGTGCGTGATGTGTGTTTGGGCTTCTCAATCCGTATACAACCCTCTTGGGCTTTACCCTCTTGTCCAATTACCTTGTGACTTTGTGTTGGAGTGTCTCGGGTTCAAGTGATTTTCGTGGCCCATTGGACTTTATATTGCGTACAACTGTACAAGTAATTATGGCTTCTAATCGGTCCATCTTGGTTGTAAAATTTGTCGGGTATCTCGTATTATTGAGTGTTCTCTCGGGTCAATCTTCATTCGGAATGATAAACACTCCAAATCGTTTAAATAATTGGAATAAACCGAAAAGACATATATATATATATATATATATATATATCAATACATATGACATTAGGTACAACCGTATTGAACGAATTGAAAAGGAACAAAGAGTGCAAATGACATACAAGCGACATTTAAAATTTGGCGTCAAAACGGATTGGATAGAATGGATTTTTAAACGAGTTAAGACACTTGGTGTACATAAGTGCCATTCCATTTGATATTTAAACGGGTCAAAACAAGAAACGTACATACGACATATCAATTGAGACATTCAAAGCGAGACGGATAAAATGGACCTTTTTTTTTTTATAATATTCGAAAAGTGAAACTTTTAGGGTATTAGCCAAAATGGACAGTTTCTCGTCATAACTAACAACTTAAACAATTTAAAAGGTAATTTCTAAGACATTAGTTAGAAGTGACATTCAAACAAATAAACTGACGAGCCAGGGACATTATAAGTGTTTTACTATTACAATTAAACGACGTAAACAAGTAATACGACATTTAACGAGACATAATGGCATTTGTTAGGACACTAGTATAGGGCATAGACATGTACATTTAAGTTCAAGTACTTATTGTGTGATTTGTGACAGTGTGAGACATTTGGATCGTTCGAGTGCATATTGTAGGCTGACATTTGGACTATTCGTGTACAAGATCATTGTGATAGGTTATTTGTGCTTGTTCATCATCTCATGTGAGTTTCGTAGCCCTTCTTTTTACATGCTTTGGGGTGAAAAATATACAAATGTTCTTCTAATGGTTTGTCGATTGCTGTTTTATTTACGTACAATATATACCGTACATTGAGCTGTTTGTATATAGAGTTACTTGTTCATAACCGTGTACGAGGTACACGTGGTACGTAAATGTTCATTCCTTTGTACCAAGTCGGCCTGCGTTCATGGGACCCGTTCATTAGTGCTCCTGGAATGCGTTCCTGGTACTAGTCCCTGCCGTTATGTGCATTATGTTCATATTGTGTGATTGCGTGCTTACTTGTGTGTTTGAGACATTTGGTATGTAACTCTACGCTCTTATATATTGTACCCAAAAACTTATGTTCATAAAGAATTAACAAGGTTTCATGTTCATCGCTAAACTTTTCGTACATAAAAACGTACGAACTCACCAACCTCGTGTTGACATGTTTTAGTATACTTTTCAGGTCATCAGACTAGTTTTGGAAAAGGTAACTAGAGCAGGAGCATGGTTGGACTTGGACTTTCAGGCTTTATGCCTCGTATGATCCCTGCTTAGGGTCGATCATTGTAAAACATTTAGTGTTATATATAAAATTGTGTAAGTTCATTTGTTATTTGTTGTGCTCGTTCTGATATGAGTATTGGATCATTTAGATATTTCTATGTAATTGAGAAGCAACCAGAAGTTCATAGTCAGACATCCCATGATTCCGCGGAGTTGGGGTGTTACAATCTATCAATTGAGAAGCAACAAGAAGTTCACAGTCAGACACATAAAAGGGAACCATTTCCTTTTATGAGGGGCTTAGTTTTCGTTTACCACATGCGCTTACTTGAATTTTGATACACGGAGAAGATACTTTTACGGCTATAACTATATTTGGATCTCCAGCCCATATTGGTCTCGTAGACTTTAACACTTGCGAATCATTAGCATGAGAACTAATATTTAGAAGCGACAACAAATGATAAAGCTCAATACTTGTATATATTTAAAATTGATCATGAAATCCTCATCAAAAATCAATTTTTTTTGTAGGGATTTCATGATCAATTGTTAGTTCTCATGTTGCCAATGCTTTGTTAAATATATACAAGTATTGAGTTTCAAATGACTTGCATTCTGAATTTATCATCATCATAACTTGGACATGGTTCCTGTAGATACACCAAGCAGTCAACGTGGATAGTGTTGATGTATATGTAGTTGTCATTTTAGCATTTTTCTCTAGAAACAATAGCTACTGGAAATTGATGTAGACTCACAAACCCTTGAATTATATAAATAAATTGATATGTACAACAAAAATATTTATATAACTAACCTGTTTCCATGGCAACATATCACACATGGCAAAGGCTTTAGGCAAGTAATCGCTACACTAAAGAATGTATCTTCGGCTATTTGAAATCTGGAAATACAACAAAGCCTTAAACTCAATACCAAAATCATTTGTAACCATGAAAAATAAAGAACAACGACTTGTATGTACAAATGTATTTGATCAATGTACAATGAACCAAACAAATTATCTTTTACGGGGCACTTGTAGAGAAACAAAGCTGATTGCAACAATGCATTTCTTCACTTATAAGCACATTTCCACAATTCATTTCTTCACTTATAACTAATACAAACTACATCAACAAAACAAAGATTTACCTCTATATCTTTTCTTTGGAACCATTTCGATTTAAACAAATTACCATCCCAACACACCTTTTTCATCTCAATGCTAAAATTAAATAATAAAATTGCTAAACAAATTCAGTTACCTCATTATAGTTTTTTGATATTTCTTGAAACATACTATTTTAAAAATCATATTACCAATATAGATATAAAAAAAAACCTAAAAGAACTATCTTAGACAAAGTTGTTTAATAAATATAATAATATATTAACTCAATCATCAGTTCAAAACCAAAGACAATGCAATTCACAGTATCAATATGATAAATTTCTAAGCATGATGATTTCATTGATTAAGCAAATATAATCAATAATATATCTCTTGGAATATCTACCAGGGATACTGATCCCACCATAGGGATCATACATGGCTCTTTTCTTGTCATCTGATAAACTTGACAATGTCATACTATGAGTATTCTTGAACTTGTAAATCAAGAATGAGAGACACTTCAATTTCTTCCATTTTGAATTAAATTGATAAACACACAGCTAGCAATTGCATCATCCAAGATTTGTCTTTCTATTCACTAATTAAATAATATATAAACATTACATTACAAATATAATCAATGAACTTATGAATAATAAATTAAGACTTGAAATATGTATTGAATAACTCATATTAATTCATAAACTTTTATATACAATGAGTAAAGTTACTTATAAGGAATTCATTGACAGCAAGAGATCTGTCCAGGTAGTTGATAGATAAATATGCACACAATGGTCCAAAGTTGAAATGACCATGACCCTGATCAAAGTCAAAATCAAACACAAAAATTGTTAAAATTAGCACCTTAAAAATTTCCAAAATTTATACATAAAGCAACAAAATTTATTTAAAGTCCACAAAAAAATAATCCCCACATAAAAAAAAAAATCAAAATATTTCTACAAAAATCTTTTTATCAAAAAAACCGTCTCTAATCTCTATGAGACATAACATCAAACACCTTAAAGGCAATTACTTGTCTAGGAAAAAAAACAATCTCATGTATAAAACCCAATATAAAAAAATTAAAAAATATATATAAAAAAAAGAAAAAAGAATATGTACATGTAGATATGTGCTTCTTCTTTGTGTTTCTGTATAGTGAATAATAATGTGTAAATCATACACTTGATAGGGCATTATCATATTTTTCATAAAATATTAAAGAAACCATATCAAACTATAATAAATCGTATACCTTTTCATCATTTCAGATTTTCATCATCTTCATCTTTGAAGATGGAAGTGATGGCCGAAGGGGGTATATGAATCTGAATATCAAGAAAAAGAAAAACACAACAATTATTTGGATCTGAAAGATCGTCTATTAAAACCCCACATCAACGATTCTTTCTTATTAAACAATCTTAAACTATGTTACTAAGTGAAATTAATAGAGAAAAATTTATAATTTTTTGTTAAAATCTATAATATTTTTATTGAAAAAAGGCACACAATACTTGCCATTTATAAATTTTCAAAATTGATTTAATCAATAAGATGGGATATGAACAAACCCATTTAAGATAGGGATTGAAAGAAACCAAAAAAGTTTCAAGGCTTTTTTTTTTCTTTCACAAATTTATAAAAAATAGAATAATTACTTCAAGATTTGTATGTTTCTACAACAAATTCATAAAACCCAAATCAATAAAAATATATAGAAAAACGATATGATAAATTATTAAATATCTGTACATAAATCAAACGATGATTATCTTGAACAAATGATGATTGCCATGAAAACGTGAAAACCCATTTGAATCCGATGAAAAGTTGAATCTGATGGCTATTCAAATGCCATATTTTGGGGAGAGAGATATGAAAATTTGAATATGATGGAAAGAGAGATGGAGAGAACATATGATGGAAAAAGAGATGGAGAGATATGGAAATATGAAATGCAATTATCAGATATGGAAAGAAGCTATCCCATTACACACACTTAAACACCATAAAAAACATACTAATTTCATCAACAAATGATGTCACAATTCAACGTGGATGGGCTAAACAATTGACACCTCAACTTTTCATATGTCATCGTTACTCCTTTTTTAATATATTAGGGAGATGTTTATTTGCAAATCATAATTAAGATGAAAACCAAGGGACAAATCTCATCCACACATTTTCCTTACTTCTTCTTCTTCCTTTTTTATTTTTTTTACCTTGTTTTTTTACTTTTATTTTTTTTAAATGAAAACCCACTCCAAAAAAAAAATTTTTTTTTTTAAGGGTAGAGATCGTCAGTCCAGGGCGGAGCCCGTCAGGTAAATCACCCTATCACCGATCACCCCCATGACCTATCACCCCCGGTGACCTATCACCCCTTCAGCTACCCCTTATTAATACCGTTGAGGGCTACGTCAGAGAAGGACGAAACCCGTGTTTGCCCGTTCCGTATCATCATGAGTTTTTATTTAAAAAAGATTAAAATAATTAAAAAAAATTACAAAATATACAAAAAAAGGGTAAAAAACATTAAAAAAAAAAAAGGAAAGAAGAAGAGTGGGAAAATATGTGGCCGATTATCGTCAACATTTTTTATTTGATGATTACACCCATGGTATAGCATTATATATTTTAGAACAAATTGCATTTTTGGTCCCTGTGATATCACCCGATTTGCAAGAATGGTCCAACTTATACCAAAGTGGCGATTTTGGTCCAGTTTTCATGTTTTCGTGGCAATCTTGGTCCAAATAGTAACATCCATCTATTTTTCACCGTTAATGAAGTCATGTTCCCCTCACGTGAGGGGCAATTTCATCTTTGTAAACAAACAAGGACTATTATTGCAACTAAGTCAATTTTTATTTATTATTATTATTATTTTTTATCTTCTTCTTAAAATACATCTTCTTTCTCAAACACATTCATATGCATATATCATCATCAACATCACACATATCTATATATCTAATTTTTACATATATATATATACATGAAAACCGGACCAAAATCGCCACCAAAACATGAAAACCGGACCAAAACCACTTCGGCATAAGTTGGACCACTCTTGCAAAACGTCTGATATCACAGGGACCAAAAATGCAATTTACTCTTTTTT
>JAOEHQ010006990.1:0-17399 GCA_025447715.1 Asclepias incarnata
CCTTTTACATTAATAACCACACCACCACCATCGCCACCGCCGCAGCCACCACCGCCTCCACTACACCGCCGCCGCTATCATCATTGCCGCTGCATCGCGCGGGCATGCGTCTAGTGTTAACAAAAACTCTAATTAAAAACTTCAACCATCTAACTTCAAGCACTAGCGAGAAACATGTTTATAACGCCGATAATAAGCAGTTCAAAAAAGAGTATGGAATTCGATTCTCATACGAGCATTGTTATTAGGTGCTCAGAGATTTTTTCAAGTTTTGGGATAACTGCGGTGTGATCGGAAAACAGTCGACCCCAACAATAGATTTGAACGATGACGAGCCGACACAGCACGCAAACCAGAGTCTGGCACCGTTATGGAGGCGTTATTCAGAGACGACCCCATTAGGAAAGCACGGGGTCGTAATGTTAGCCGGAAGGCTGCTAGTTCATCAGATGCAACTTCCGGCCGACATTTGAGTGATGAAACACAATAAAAACTTGACAAAATGGTCAAGATGCAAGAAGAAGCGTTGGCAAAAATGGAGGAAGATCGGAAGAAAGCTGGAGAATATCGGTGAAAAAACAAATTATGGAGGCGTTCGGCTTCAAAATCCTGTTCCCGATGGTTTGCCGAGGAAAAAATTGAAACCCCTTCTGAATTTTCGTAAATCTTTAATGGACGAGTTTGGGCATTTGTTTTATGTCGGCGGTACCAATAACGATGAACACTAGTTTAATTATTATTGAAAAGTCTTTTTTTTAATCTAATGTAATGTATTTAAAAATTTAATTTAATGTTTAGTTTTAGATAAATGTAATGCTTTTTATTATTAATAAAATATTTGAAAATGAAGTGAAGAAGAAGTATTCATATTATTAAGAAGGAAGTGTTGATGAGTGGCAGAATATTAGAGGGGGGGGGTTCCACAATTGGGAAAGGCCTAAGGTAGCAACTACAAGCTACAATCTACTAGGAATGAACAAAAATCCAAAAATACCGGTACCGGTACCGTTTGGTATTTGGTATGGTATTCGGTTCTTACTTTTGATAATAACCAGTTCCGATACCAACCGGTTTGGTATCAATAATACCGGTTCTAGTATATGGTTTTTTAGGTCCATGCTCCTTCCATATTACTAAGTAACTCGCGTAAACCAAATAAAAAAAAAAGAAACATATTCTCTTGCTAGCAACAACTAAAACCTAACACAACCAAACATAAAAAACTCATGGATTCATCATCATCACCAAATATGTATACAACTCAAGTAAGAATTTTTATTTTTTTTAGTATTCGACATTCTGTTATAATATATAAATTGCCTCCCATGGTTTACATTGGACAATGATTGATAAATTGTGGTTGCCTATTACCGTCTTGTCACTACAAGTGTTTCATGTGTGATAGAATTGTTTAATATACATACAAGTACAAGGTCTATTAGTTTCATGAATGATACAATTGTTTATTGTTTAATGTTAAATATATAATATTATATTATATAGTGACTACTGCTACCACTGGTCTACTGCATCATATATTAATATTTTATTTAGATCAATATGGATCGAATACAAATGCATGATAAAGGTTTGGGTATCTGCTCATAATGCAAAACGTTTGGTAAAAGTTGATACAAATTTATTTGATAAATATGATTTTTCATATATCCTTTAGTTCAAAAAAACGTCATTAGTTTTCTAATTTGTTAATTGAGCTTTGAACGGTTATTGAGGACTTGTAAAAACATAAGATATGTGCCTTGTATATTGAAGTCCTGAATCAAACTTCAAAACACTTGAAATTTTCTAATATTCCATGCGAACCGGTTCTAGGAGGTATTGGTACTGAAAATACCGGTATCAGACTAGTACCAAAACTATAACTTCAGTACGGTTTTCGGTTCCCACTTTTGATAATAATCGGTCCTGGTACCAACCGATTGGGTACCGAATACCATCCCTAAAATCTACAACTACAAACATCAAAAATACATGTTTCAAGTGGACCCTATCTTAATGAAAATATTAGTATACATTTGGTTTGTAATTGATTTTCATAACTTGAAGATTAACCCCGCACTTTGTTACGATTTTGTCATGTTTAGTTTTTGTTAATAACAAATTATATAACATTTATTTTGAATATATATTTTACTGAACACAAATAACCAACAATATATATTTGTTATTGTTGTATTAGAACATCTAATAACATCTTTTTGCAAACATCAATTTTTGACAAAATATAAACTCGTGTATCATTAAATAATTTAATCATAAAAATTGACATACAAATATCTCATATTATTTAGAACGAATCATAATATAACAACCACAGTAAAATAACAAATTATAAAAGCATGTGTTATTATTTAACACATGCTATTACAGTAACCATATAGATGGTGTTAAATACAGAAACGCCACGGGTAAACAGTGTTAAACGAATAATAACATAGCAACCCTAGTAAAATAATAAGGTATAAAAGTATTCACTAATATTTAATACGTGGTATTAAAATAACCACAAAGATGACGATAATTACAAAAGTGTCACGGATGAATAGTGTTAAAGGAAAATTTTAGCAACTGAAATGACGGCAAGTTTGTATGACAAATACAAATACAAACAAGGATATCTCTATATATAAATCTCTATCTTCAAGATCTTATGTGGCAACCTCCATAAATTGTCACATAATATTGTCCTATGTGTCGTTTTCATATTTATTTTTTTTAATTATAAATGTGACAAATAAGTATCCATATAGACATCATTAAATATTAATTATCTAAGTAAAAAAAATTGTAACTGTAGATGTTTGAACTCTCAATATTTGAATCCAAAGACAATGGAGTTTTCCATTTGAACTAACATACTAATGATGACAAACATTCAACACCATTAAATACTAAGTATCTCTCTAATCATCAACATAAATAAACAATACTAAATGGAATAATTAACTAATCAATTTAAATCAAATTATATTATTAAAATTTGAAATTTTAACTCTTCTCATCACATGTCATTATTAAAACTAACTATAAACTACATTGTTAATAATTTTTTTTACTATACGACTATTATTTGAACGGTGTAGGTGATGGTGTATAAGATGCATTAAATTTTATTTTTGACTTTACAAATAAATATTGTATTTATTTTTATGAATATGACATTTATTATTATAAATCATTTTAAAAAAAAAGAACATTACAATACTATGTTTAGTACTTTGCATTTGCATTTTAAATTTTTCATATAAAATTTAAAACGTTGTTTTTCTATTCTTTTTATTTCTTTTTAATATAATTTTTATGTTGATTTGTGCTAAAAAAAAGTTATCAGATATGACAGGATGACACTATTCATGTTTTTTTAAAGATAATATAAGACTACCTATTGTTACCATCGCTTATAGTCAAAAGTAATAATTCGATTATTTATATGGCCCGTCCGATGGACGGGATATAACCTACTATATAATAAGTGTAGGCTTGTTAAAAGAAAATGAAAACAGAATACATGTGGGTATTCAAGTAATCTATTATTTTTATAAATATAAATTGTAATTTTTTTTCTAAAATAAAAAGCTATTTTTTTTTTTGAACAGAATATTGGAGCTCAGTGACATTGCTTTTTCATATACCCAGCTTCAATTATAGGGGAAATACATTATTGAAAACCATGTCTCCAGTCCAGGGAGCATTTTTGCTAACACCAGGATTTGAATCAAAGACCTCAAAGTCTCAAGTTTCCTTGAGTATATAAGAAATCCATAATAAATGGTGGAGGAGATAAACAAATATATAAGAAATATATGAATAGGGTTCATTGTATTTCTTTTTATTATTTTTTTTTAAGAAAAAAAAGCAAATGATGATCAAATAAGTATCAAATATAATAGAATTATGTATTCTAGCATCTTGTTAGATAACTTTTAGTTATTAAAATAATTTATCTCGCCATTAAAAATATATATCTATACTATTATATAAAAAAAACAATCTCCTCCGCTTTTTTCAACTTTCTATCTTTAAAATACCCAAATTACCTTTTAATTTTAAAAGCTTTCTTTTTATAATTACCCAATATACCAAAAATACCCTTAATAAAATAATTTACAACATCTATCCTTCAACTCCTAAAATAAATACATTATCTCCTTTTATATCAATTACATTTACATCAATAATCACACCACCGCCGCCGGCACCGCCATCACCATCCATTTCCGCCGCCACCCATTACCGCCGCCACCACACCGCCGCCGCTACGATCATTGCCGCCGCATCGCGCGGGCACCAGTCTAGTTCTTTTTCATAATTTTTTTTTTTGCCGCATAACAAAATCCATATCAACAAGACAACAACACATACATATAAATCAACTTCATCCAACCCGTCTTTCATAAAATATGAAAACTGATGTAGATAACTTTACTTGTTAAAGAGGTTTCTTCGAGAAGACCTCCGACCATTATGACACTATACATATAATAAACTAGCTTTATCAACTCGTTTAATACGCGGATAGTTTGAAAAAATTTTATGACAAAATTGTTTAAGTAACGGAAATATAAAAGGTCAAGCAGAAATTATAAGAATTTGAAAAAGAGAATAAATTTATTTTCTTTAAAAAATTATGACATCATAAATAATAACAATGAAAATGAAATAAATATTAAGACGTGAGATAGTAATACTACATCAGTTTTTTTTATATAAATTTGCTGAGGTCATAGAATTTCTATTTTTTTAATTATATATAAAGATAGAGACAGAAATATAAATATAAATAAATAATAAATAAATAAAATAAAAGAAATATAATAATCGCAATCAAATCAAATGATACCACATCGCTATAGGACATTGGGGTTGAAACGTCAATTCAATGAATAAACCAAGGACTATTTTTAAAAAATTTATAATCTCACACTCACTAACTCCATTAATAAATTCACCCACATCTCTCAACGGTGACTCTTTATATATTCAACCCCCCCTCCCCTGCCGGAAAAAATATATAAATATCAACAATCCAATACGCCGTCGTTTTCGCTTAAACCCTACAAATCACATTTCTGAACTCTTAACTCACTGTCATTTGCGCTTTTTCCGGTAATTAGTTATCTTTACTGTTACAGTTATCTTTAGATATTTTTGTTTTTACTGTGTGTGCAGTGTATTATTTTATTTGTATTAAATTGGATTAATAATTGAATTTAAATTATAAATCTGTAATGAAATAGTTGCTGAATGTAAGATGGAAATTTTCTTGTTGGATCTGTTTGTTTTACTGTGTGTGTGTGTTTTAGTAACTGTTTAGTGTTGAATTGATATATATGTTAAATATATGGATCATCATTATGTTGTACTAGTGTGTTTATAGGTTTTATTACTGCCGATTTTCTCGGTTCATACTGATTAGGATCTGACTGGTTGATTTTGGTGTGGTGTGTGTATATAAGTTTGATTCGGTTCGTGCAATGTGATAGTGTCGAATAAGGTTCGTGCAATGTGATAGTGTCGAATAAGTTTGATTCGGTTCGTGCAATGTTGATTTTTTGTTGTGATTGCGGGCAGTTTCTGGTAGATGACTGTGGCCAGTGTCGAAAACTGGTAGTGGTCGTTGGCAAGCATAGATATCTTCAGTATGTAGTTTGAATTATAGATATCTTCAGTATGTAGTATGAAGGTTTTGACATTGTACATTCGAAGGATGTGTTCATGATGATTGGATCGTTTGTGAGTGTAAGCTGCATTGTGGATTCGTGACACCAAGCATGATTTTTGATGTTGGTCGTTATAACTTGGTAATCGTTTTGTATGCATTACATGTTACACCATGATCACAAACAGTACCAACTATCGATTGTTTACAAGTTCCAGGTTAACTCCACTTGAAGTTTTATACAATTGAAACGGTGTACTTAGGTGTTACAACATCGAATTTAGTTGTAGGATTTTAGATTCTTTTACACTAAGGAGTAGAGGGCCATGGGTCTAAACCTGCAGCTGTCTTTATTTCTGTGTGGTGACTGGTGAAACTGATCACAGGTTCCCCTTGACATGACTTTTTCATATCAGACCGATTGTCAGATCATTAGTTTTTCATATATTAGTATCTCTTCAACATGTAATGGCCTACTTCATGTTCGAACCCGAATCTCCTGAAGTTGTTTGTCTTTATTATTTGTAAAAAAGGGTAAATCGGAAGGAACCCCTTGATCCCCGGTACCGCATTGGTACCAACATGCACAGGCCACACAACACTTGTTTCAGTAAAACACCTCTACCCAATACCCCACGCTTGAGCAAATACCTAAATATTTCTCAATCATGTTTGCAAGCGGGATAGAACCTGCACCACTTAAGGACATCACATGGTGGGACCCAGGCTTTGTAGGTGGTGGCTAGCCACTTGAGCTAACTCAAGTTGTTTGTCTTTATTATTTGTATATACTTATGATTATGTAATTTGGTTCAACAGTAATGGCCATGCGTAGTTTCTCATAGGTAAGATTCTGCTCCAAGTGCTAATGTTTTTGGTTTTTTCAATGTATTGCAGGGGTACAATGATGTCTGAAACTGCACTTCGAGATCTTAATTTGCTGCCTAAATCTGAAAGGACAAAGGAAACATCAAGTAAAGACAACTTAGCTAAGACATATGTTGAACCTACCAATGAAAATGTTGAAGAGAAACAAAGAAAAAACATTGTCTCGTTGGTTGAACCACCTGTGAATGGTAACGAGGTTGCAAATTCTGGCGCAGAGGTGGTAGTTGTGGAAATGGAATACATTGAATCCGAGAAACTGAATGATCTAGAAGATGTTGATAAGAGTCTTAAGGTAGATTTGCATCTCTTTTATCACATGATAGTCGAAGTATCAATTTATTATGAATTATGAATAAAACTATGTGGGTTAACTGTCAGCAACTGTTTTATCTATATGAAAGCAGGTTTATCTGTGCTATATTTTATTGATAACAGGTCTAACGGGTAAAATAGAAAAAAACATCTATCAGGGAAGCAGATTAAACGAAGGTGTCTAAAAGTGCAGTCAAGTGTTTAAAACCTTAATCATTTTATCTATAAAAATGAGATTGTTATATTTATATGATGTATATTTTAAAATTTTAATACATTAATATTTTATAAAGCTATAAATTAATGGACAAAAAAGTGTTGGCAGGTCAACCCAATCTGACCTGTCTTTTTTGTCTGAACATGATAATGCCGTGTTTTGATCCAAACTGCTCTTCACCCATTTTACCCTGCCCACCAGATCTACACTTTTTATCACCTCAAATATATGACATTTATCATTTCCTCGAAGGTACTTATAGCTGGTTTAGAGTCTAAAGACTGGGTTTTGCTCTGTGAGACACTCAACAATGTACGACGTTTATCAATATACCACAAGGAAGCACTGCAAGATATACTGTAAGCCTCAATCTTTTTTATTACAGGCTTTAATAGTTAAGGAGTCTCCGGTTGCTTATAAACTGTGCTGACCAGTATTCATTGCCACAAATTTCATTGTACAGGGACAATGTGATTACCCTTGTTGTGAAAGCCCTGAAAAATCCAAGAAGTGCTGTCTGTAAAACCGCCATCATGACTTCTGCAGACATTTTCAAAGCATTTGGGGATAGCATAGTTGATTTGTTGGATCCTTTGGTAATTATCTACTTCCTTTTGCACTGTTGTTTCTTGTAATTGTTTCTTTATTTTTTTGAACAGTTTTTGCCTGGATATAACCGAGTCAAGTTTTACTTTTGCTTTATTCTCACCAGTTATATTTTGCTCTTAGCTTGTAGTACTTCTTCTCAAGTCCTCTCAAGACAAGCGCTTTGTATGCGAGGCTGCTGAAAAAGCTTTAATAACTTTGACAATTTGGGTCTCCCCTGTTCTTTTGTTACCAAAGTTGCAACCTTATCTTAAGAACCGCAATCCTCGTATTCGTGCAAAGGCGTCATTGTGTGTTTCTCGTAGTGTACCGCGGCTGGTATGTACTTGATTAGTTGTTTTTGCTTACTGTTCTTATCCTTTATGACAAGATATTCCTCTTCATTTGATGTCGTATAATCTATGAATTCATCTGGTTCATTGGTAGGCAACCTGAATCTGAGCAGTGAATTTAATTTTGGTAGAGTGCCTTTAGCAACTATCTTTATTTTGTGTTACTGATGTGTTAAATATATTAATTGCGTTTTTCTCTGACTTTTTCTCTCTATATATGTAACACACACACACTTAATATATGAAATATTCACCCCAACCCCAGTTTTAGGGTTCAACAACACTACCAATCACATTGTTCCACTTCATCCCTTTTTACTTATGTTACCAAATACCCTCCACCTCATTCTTCTTTATATTCATGTTATTAAACGCCCTCTCTTCTCCTCTCTTACACCACCACCACCACCCCACGCGAAACCTCCACTTTGGAAGGGTACTAGGCTAGCTTGGTATAAAGAGTATTTGTATTAAGATACCGTTAACGTTGTAGTATTATATTGTGCTGTTCATGCTGTAAAAGTGATTAAAAGTGGGCAACCTTCTGCATGCAATAGCCTTTGCCCTTGTTTATACATGTTCTATCACGAGTCATGAGATATCTATGCACAAATGCCAGAAGTGGCCAATTTGACACACTTATCAATAAAGGGGTTGGTTTAAATGGGCCGTAAGTCACCTATAATGTATATTCATCGTACCTCGTAATCACTTTATGAAAGCAATTTTAGTACACTGTTATAATGACATATAGTTTTTATGATAATATTTAAAATGCTATTTTTTCATAGATTTTTAAATAAAAATGGTCAGGATTGGAAGTGTCTGCCTGGCCCATGACCGGTTTTGAGTCACACTAAGAGTCACTTGTTTTAACCCACACTGCCACACAGCATACCTGTTCCCACGTGTTACACAGCCCAAACCTGTTCCCACCTATCTAATAACCCTCCAGACCCACCCAGATTACAAATATTATTCTCTTGGTTTTGAAATCAGATTACACTGAAAAATTAGCTTCTGAAAATAGGATTGTGTTACATCTTGATTATTGCTACTGCTTGTGTGATGTATAACATATTTAGTTTATCACGAGTAATAGTTATGTTGATTCTCATGAAGGGTGCTGAGGGGATAAAAGATTACGGAATTGACAAATTGATCCAAATAGCCTCATCCCAACTGAGCGACCAGCTCCCTGAATCTCGAGAGGCTGCTCGTGCTCTATTATTGGAACTACAGACTGCATATGAAAAAGCGCCAGTTTTGGCACCAGAGCAAGACACAGCTTCTGACGAACCTCAAGTACGTTCTTGGGAGCAGTTCTGTGAATCCAATCTTCCAAAGCTAAGTGCCCAAGCTGTTCTTCGTGTCACCAGCATTACACGAGAGGGTTCTGTTTCAGGTTTGTAACGCCAATATACACGAACTGTTTGGAGCTATAGTGAGTACTGCATGATTTTTCCCATGCCCTTGAATCTGGTTCACTTGTAAATGCTTTCGCATTAAGTTTGAAAAGAAGTGATTGATATATGTAGTTGAGATGCATGTCCTACACATTCTCGCACCCATTATTCAATTTTAAAATGCATATTATACAAATCTATTTGAATTTCATTACAGCTTTTAGTCCTGACTACCAGGCATTTGGAATATGAAGTAAACGAAGAATATCTGTATATATAGAAGGAAAGCTGATAGTAATAACTAGCATTTCTGAGTTGACTTGGTGGATGGTTTCAAATTGAACGGTATCAGGTTCTTATTTCAAAAGAAAAAGGTTTTACCTTGATTTAAAATTTTACATTTCTTGTTGGATGCAACTTAGAGGTGCTCAAAGAGTCAAAGGACATGGAATGCTCTGTGGACTAATCAGGGTAGGCATGACATTAGAAGACCAACTAGCAAGCAAGACTCAGGCATGTTAGAAAATTGGCAAATCTGCAGGGATACGGGATCACACTTGTTAGGGTAAACCATAGCTACATGAAAATTAAAATATTACGTGGTCCAGTCTAAGGAGTTAGTGTGTTACATAGGATCATGATGGAGCTAGTGAGTCTGTTTTAAAGATTATGAGTTAGGCGTCCGTGCCCTGAACTCCGACATGCATGGCTGTTGCCGCAACGTCTGAGAACAATCAAACTCCACATCTCAACAACACATTCTGTCTTTTTTCCTTTTTAAGTCTAATTAGAACCAGAGTAGTGGCCTTCCCAGGATGACTGTAATATCAGGTAGGGTGCCCTTCCCTTTCTACTTTTTTACAAAGTTTTTGCTTTTGGATAACTATTTAGCATTTGATTTACCTTTTAAGTTCTTAAGTTTATTAAAATGGATAAAGTAATTTTAATGATCATCCAAGTGTAAAGTTCGACATATATAAAGTGAAGCGAGAGTTAGGTCTAAGACCAGTGAGGACCAGCATGCTTTACGATGCATATCACTCTTTTGTAAGCTTGGGGCCTGATACGACCAGGACCGCCTACCTGAAAGACGGTTTAAAGACGTTGGCAAAAAGGAAAAGTTATCTTAGGATCGGTCCCTGCCAATAAATGGCGGTGGTCTGAAAGATAGTGTTTAATGCATGTCCCAAAAAATCGACTACTCGAGAGGTAGATCAATTTATAGCCAAACAGGAAATTGTTTACATCTTTAAACCACAACCAACTTTGTTTTGTTGGTCTGTTGGTGTGTTGGTCAGCTGTCATTAAAAATGTCATCCGTAAATTACTTCCTAATCCTACATGTGAAACAACCTCAACCACCTTAATCACCCGAACCCTAACCCACCAGGACCAGGTTTGCCTGCTGGATTGAGGTTATGATTTTCACTAGTTGTAACAGCTATTATATTGTACTATTTGTTTATTTTCTAGTTTATATTTATATTTAGTCTTAACAATAAAATTTATCTATTTAGTTTTCTTCAATCAGGTACTTTTTTAATATATTTTTTTAAGGTAAATTACACATTTCGTCTCTAAAAGTCGTCCATTTATTTTATTTTATTTTTCATCCCTAAAGTGAAAAACTTAAAAAAAAAAAAAACTTACACTTGGTAGTTCTTACTATTTTCGTCTCCCAGGCTAACGACATTAACTTTTTTCCGTTAAATCTCCTCACATGCGTTTCATGCGAGGGCAAAAAAATCTTTTGACATTTTTAATAAAAGTAAATTACACTTTTCATCAATACAAGAATTATCAAATACAAATATACATACCGAGTCCATCAAACACTAGCACCCACACAATACTCGCTCAAATTAGCAAATTTTAAACCTTTTTACCCGTAAACTCATATCCACCGTCAATAATTGGTCCAAACTCCAAAGTGATTTTAATACTTTTTCTTTCTTACTAAAAATACATTATAAATTTTTTTTGTTTGTTTTCAATATATAAATGTTTTTTTTTTGTTTACTTAGTTTTTATGTCATTTTTTTTAAAGGTTACCCTTTGCTAACTTTTTTTGTATCATTTTTTTTTATTATTATTGAAAGCTGTTTAATTTAGAAAATTATGACATCAAAAAGTATAAAGTTTTTAGAAAATTTTGTATTGATTATTAACTCACTTTTAGAAAGCAAAAGTGAAAGAGACACGAGAAGAAAAAAACACTGTAGATGATGCAAGACCCTTCACTCATTTTCTTGAAAAGGACAAATCTTTCATATTTTGCAAGCTCCACATATACACAAAAAGGTTGTTGGATTGGGATTACAATATTAACACAAAAGATCCCTGTACTATTTAATAATTACAAAACATGCATATAACTTGTACATGGTTTACTATTAAATCAATTGGCTTTGCAAACTGATCCTTTGAATTTCATATTTCAAAATCTAGGCTCATCTGGTTTAAACAATTGAGGCATTTTGAGACTAGTAGAAGAATCAACTGAAGTAACTTTATGATGACCAATTCCTCTTCTTGTATTTGCAGCAAACCTTGATGCCAAAATGGTGGCACCAACTCCGAATTGTTGACCTCCACCATGACCTTCACTAGATGGAGAGCTGCCGTCGCTCCCTGACTCGTAGTAATAACCATCAACCATCTCGCCGTCTTGATTGTAATACGCGTTTTCTTGAAGAGCCAATTCTTTAGCAAGCTTTCTTCTTTTGTATTTTCGCCATGCGGCTTGTATAAAACATGCACCCCATGTTCTCCATTGGTGAGAGTAATACCTGAATGCATGTTGTAGTTTCTTGCTATGAAGATATTTGAATTGGTTGGCTACAAATTTAAGGTCTTCGGCTCGTAATGCAAAGCCTTCTACTTCTGTGAGGGTTCTAACGGATCTTGTTGAAGAAGGATAGCTCGTGGGGTTTGGTAGTAACGCCCATGTGAGTAATTCTTCGCCGCAGAAGTCACCTGGTCGAAGGGTGATGGAATTGAAGAACCCTGATCTTCCACCGTCGGTTGTTGAGCTTTCTAATTGTCCTCTGATGATAAACAACATCTCATTTACGGGATCATCTTCGCGAACGATGTAAGTGCCTTGTGTGCTTAAGGATGACACTAGTCTTTCGCAGATGGCATCGAGAAGGTTGTCATCCATTTGTGAGAAGAAAGGTACCTATGAGATCAAAGATGATTAGTAAAATGAACTGTTGCAATTTGTATAAAATTGATAATCGAAAGTTTCTTAATTGATCTCTAAATAATCAGATAATCAAAACCATAATGTGTTTATCCAAACATTAATCAGATAATCAAAACCATAATGTGTTTATCCGAACATTATAAACAACTTTTGCTGGAATAACTAGATCCAAAACATACTGAGATGTTTTACCATGTTTTTGGGAGATATATACAACATGTAACAATGTTGCAAACCTCGTTAATAATTTTAAGAAAGTAAAATTCTGGCAATACGAAGATGGGGAAGACATACTCGGCGAACAAGATTAAGGCATAAATGACGTTGGATTTCACGACGGAGATCTATGGGCAACGACTGCAGAATGTACTCTTCATCGACACCTCTAGTAGCCAACCATTTATATTGAACAAAACGTCGAACCCGATCTTGCAAGTCTTGAGGTAATTGACGATGCCTCATCCATTCCTCTGTGTCTCTTTTCTTGATCCTCCATTCTTCAAGTCTCACCGTCATGGATTGCAAGTACGTCTTGAAGAGAAAGAAATAACATATATTATCAAACTATATGTATGTAAGAAAAATAATCATAACTCGAGATTAATAAACAAAAAATACCTGCATATTTCCGATCAATTGTGCAAATAGAATTAAACCCCCAATACATATGGCAGAGCAGAATAATGTCTCTCCGATATAGATACTAGTTTCCAGGTTCTGTCCATATGAACTGGAAACAAAAAATGACAGTAAAAGAGTTAGCATGACAACGAAAATAGTTCGATTTAAACAAACTCAGAAATCGTTTAGCATCACTTGTGAAGTTTTTGAGAGATCATACCTCAGATTTCTCAAACCCCACCAAAGGCAATATAAATACTTCTCGAAGAACTTGGATGAAGCAACTTCGCTTGTGAAGGCATCCGCGAACATACCAAATTTGAAAGGAGAAGTTTCGTTACTAGCGTCACATAGAGTTCTCAAACTGGTTGATTCAAGCCATTTTTTGCGTTCAGGTTGATTTACGCTGTTACAATCCAAAAAACTGATACAGACTTTCGATGCCATCTCCTCTTTACACCCTTGTTGCCAGCAGGAATGCTGGCGCCCAATAGACATCAAATACCATGAAGCCCCCAAGACCTGATGATTAACACTATTGTTAAAAGAGGCTATTGTGAATTTAGTTTTTAGTTACTCCATTATAAGGATCTAATCATGTTTTTAGCACAAGCGTAAGGTTAATTAAGTGGAGATCCAAGAAATTGTGAAACGACCGCAGATCAAGTTAAGGAGACAGTCTTACATGACTAGCAAGCATGTAAAGCAGGAGATTGTAAGCAGCTCCTGCCCAGGCTGTCTTGGCCACAAAGCCGGTAGATTTTATAATCCGCTGATTTAAAGGGAAAATGACAAACAATCTTGGGATATACTGAATTAGAACGATAAGAGAGAGCGTATTATTAGCATGATTTTTGGTGTTCCGTTTTGTTGCTGGTATGATGAGCTCGTTAACTATCTGTAGCATGATAGAAAGTTCAAAACGTTAAACTCAAAACGACAAATGATCGACCTATATACAACTATCAGATGATAATTTCAACAAGTTTCGCTATATAAAATCTAAAACTGCATTATTTATCAGAGAACTAGCTACCCGTCAAACCAACAAGACAGCTAAAAGGGACTTCAGATCAAAGTGCATAATCATGTCGAACGTAAATTCATTATATTAAGCCCATTGTATGGGCAATCAGCAAAAATAATCTACTTAAAGTGTGTTTATGGATTGTGTTTTATCATAGATTATGCAATATGGAATAATCAGAATACGATAATTAGCTGTAACAAAAAGATCTAAAAGATACAGTGTTTCAATGTGCTTTAATTTACTCTTAAAATTGGCCACAGGAGTACAAGTCTTTTCAAAATTTATAACACGATACAAGCCATAAGAACGGATCAATTAGAAACTTGCCTGAGGCAAAGGGAGAGACGCGGCCACATCTATAATAAAATCACCCTTCAGATACTTTCTCGCAATCTGCCGCTTATCCATAACGAGTTCCCCCCTTCCAAAAACCTTAGAACTAGGAGCAACAAACGCGGTACGAAACTTCATAATAATATGTAAAACAAAAAACACATCCGCAATAGACCTCCAGGTATTAATAGCAATCGCGGCTTTATTATCTGTGGTCATACATGTATCTCCCCCAACATAAGGCAAATAAAAATAAAGAGGATCTATAAAAAGCGACACGAGACACATCACAAGAAAGAAATGGTTCCATCGAGTCACAACTTCCCCATTTGGATCAAGGATCTGATAATGCCATAATGTTTCGCTATTAACTTGATCCGAGGCAACGGTTTTGGCATTGGGTCGTGTAAGGGATTGGCGAAGACGGAAGGCAGGCGTTGTCAAAACCCGGTTCATCATCATCGCTGATCACGGCGGTGGGTGACACCGGTGATTCCGGTTATGGTGGTTTTAGGGGGTGGCGAGAAATTGCGCGCGAAAAATGTTTGTTGGATGGTGATTATTTATGTTTTGATAACAGAAACCACTCGATATAAGTTTATGAAACTTGTCCTTTGATTATATTTTTGGTTTGTAAATTAGTCCTTTGATTATGTTTTTGTTATTTGTGGTCCATTGTTTAAAGTTTGTTCTATGTTTTTGTAAATTCGTTTTATTTAATTTTGTTTGCATGGTGTTTAATTTGTTTTTTGAAAAAAGACATTAATAAGCTGGGTCTTAGAAATTAGTTTTTTGTTTGGAAAAAAAAAAAAAACCATCAAAAATTGCTTCTCATCCATGACAAGAGACAACATATCCATATCCATATGCCCCCGTTTCACACCACCTTCTTTCCTCCCTCTCTCCCAAAACCTACCGGTTATGGCTTTTTTTTTTTTAGAACGGCATTATATATTAAAATAACAAGAAGTATCTAGCAAAATACTAGATACCAATACACAAGTACAACATACAATTACAATTACAAAGCCTAGAGTAACCAACATCATAATACTCTAGACTCATCTTGGGGTTCGAACTGCTAAGTTTGCAAAAGGAATGAAAAAAACTCGTACCAATTACGCGAACAAGATCCGAGAAAAATTCCCAACCACAGAGGCCGAGCCACCGGTTTTCACTCTGTGGTTGTTTTTGGTGCAAACCCAAATGAACCCCAAGGGACACGATCCAAAATGAAACTAATCTACTACATAAACAATAGAGGGTTTTGAAGCCACTCGTCCCGCGAGACACAAATTTTCCGACATCTACTCGTAATCCACAAAAACGATTGAGAAACAATAAAATCGAACAGATTATCCAACCTTTGAATACCCGGGGAAAAGACCTGATCATTCCGGTGTTTCCAAATAGCCCAAACCGTACAAGATATAATCGCCTGAATACATAGCTTTATTAGTTTCTTTAAATGCATGCACTCCACATTATGAAAAATGGCTTCCACGTTTCCAGTAATCACCAAAGGGACATCTAACCATTTTGAAATTAAGTTCCATAGCTTACTCGCCACCCTACATGAAACGAAAAGATGTGAGGAATTTTCTTCTCCACCTGAACAAAGCGGACACAAGACCGAAGGAATGTCGATTCCTTTGTTAACCAAGTTGCAACGATTCGGAATTTTATCAAGAAGCACACGCCACAACAATATGTTAACTTTTTTCGGGACACAAGCATTCCATCTAGAATCGACCAAGGAAGATGGTAGCGATTTAGCATCAATGCAAGCTCTAGTATCCTTCACCGAGAATTCCAAAGAACTAGAAAGATCCCACTGCCACCTATCCTCTTGATCTCGCAAGACAACATTGTTGAGAATCGACTGAAGGCCCAACCATTCGGTCTCCTCGACACCCCCTCTTAGGGGCCGACGCCATTCACTAACAAAAACCGACCCGTTCCACCGATCTATGACCCGAGCATTTTTGTTTTGTTCAAGATTAAACAAACGAGGAAACCGCACCTGAAACGAAAGGTGGTCAAACCACGTATCATACCAGAAAGCAGTTGAAGTCCCATTGCCAATTGTAATCCTCAATGAATTCAAATGCACAATGTTATTTTGATCCAAGTCCATTGCCAACTTTGATATTTGATGCCATAGCCCAAATTTAGGACCATTATCACTGGTCCAAAACCAAAACGAGGGTGGATGGTATAGATTTTTTAATACCTTAACCCAAAGAGCATCCGGAGAATTAACGAATCGCCATCTCCATTTTAACAGAAGACCTTTGTTTAAAGCGTCAAGCGACCCAATACCAATACCTCCACATTTTTTGCTAGCAATGACCTTGTCCCACTTGATCCAATGAATTCTATTCTTACTTTCGTGACCGCCCCAAAAGAAATTCGCGCGCATGGATTCGAGTTTTTTTCTAACTCCAACCGGCATACGAAATAAAGACATATAGTAAGTGCCCAACGAACCAAGAACCGAAAAAGTCAAAGTACTTCGACCCCCAATGGAAAGAATATTAGCTTTCCACTTAGACAACCGTTTGGAAAATTTGTCAATAATAGGCTTCCAAGAGTCCATTTTGGCCATGTTAGCCCCGATAGGAATCCCCAAATACGTGAACGGAAACGACTCTTTAGAACAACCAACCAAACTAGCAAAAAAAAACTCTTTAGGAAGGCAAATAGTTGATTTTCTAGTGTTTGCAAGATGGACGGGTCTGATAATGGGTCAAAAAGGGTTCTGGG
>JAOEHQ010007001.1:0-17395 GCA_025447715.1 Asclepias incarnata
AATACAGCCTTTTCTAGAATATGTATATAAAGTCCATTTATCTAAAATTGGGGGCCTTTAGTTTTTTGGGGCCCAAAGCAGTTGCTTGGACCCTCATAACTAATGGGCCGGCCATGATTATCAATACTATATTATACATCATATATATACCATTTTTTAAAATTTCTTAAACTTAAGTCGAGAATTGATCTTAACTATCTATTTCTTAAAGTTTATCTATATCGCTACTTTTACCAATAAAAACACTTTCAATTTATATCCGACTCTCACCTACTTCCTTTCGATCATTCCGTTCCTCTTCCATCCCCTACCCGTCATCTTTCTCCCCAATGTGTACGTACATTCCGCCGCACAATGCACAAATAACCTGCTAGTATTATATTATAAGTTATAACATTAATATACCAATATAAATTTAGGTTAGATATTCATTTATTTCCTTTACAAATACAACATGGTAACCATGTTCAATAACAATCCACTCCACCGCTTCTTAGCTGTTTTTCTTTATTTATATTCCAAACACTTTCTTTATTTTAACACATTTATTTTATTGTTTTTTAATTTTATTTTAGTATCTTGTTTTACACTTTCCCCCCCTGTAATTTCCTCGAAAATGCATATCTGTCTTTTAGCTGGCTTATTCACGCGGATTCCTTGCAAGAATTATATAACCCCTTTTTACTCTTTCTTTCAACTCAGCAGGTATCCTTCTTTACCTGTAATTTGTTAAACATCAAATCCATTCCAAAATATATCACTCTCAACTCAACACCAAATCCTTCCAATTTCATCACTTGTATACATTCAATCGATCTTTTGACGGGATTGAGTATTGTTATCTTTTTGACGGGATTGGGTATTGTTATCTTTTTGACGGGATTGGGTATTGTTATCGTTGTTGTATACATTTATTCGATACAATGGCGCCGCATTTGGAAGAAGAATTATTCCCTTCAACACCCGGAAAGCTCAAGACCGACCGCAGAACATTCAGCCGATGTTTCGCTTCGACAAGTACTATGTTTGTTTGTGTTTTATTTGTAATTGCTATAACAGCATCATACATTAGCTTCCAAAGCTTCATTAATTCCCATAGTCGGATGATTATGGGTGGTCGTCATTGGGAGAAACAAATCAAAACTTCTTCAGAAACCCGTCGTCATAACGGGTTGTCTGTACTTGTAACTGGCGCCGCGGGCTTCGTAGGAAGCCACGTGGCGCTCGCGTTAAAAAAACGCGGGGACGGGGTTGTGGGCATTGATAATTTTAATGATTATTATGACCCGTCTTTGAAAAAGTCACGTAAAGACATGCTTACAGCTCATAAGATATATATAGTTAATGGTGACATTAATGATGAGGTTCTGTTGGCAAGAATGTTCGATATAGTTGACTTCACACACGTAATGCACTTGGCCGCACAGGCGGGCGTGCGTTACGCGATGGAAAACCCGGGTTCTTATGTTCATAGTAACATTGCGGGTCTGGTTACATTGCTTGAACAATGTAAGAAATCAGACCCGCAGCCCGCGGTTGTTTGGGCTAGTTCAAGTTCGGTTTACGGGTTAAATGAGAAGGTTCCGTTTTCGGAATCTGATGTAACGGATCAGCCCGCTTCGCTTTACGCGGCTACTAAGAAAGCCGGGGAGGAAATCACACACACGTATAATCATATTTATGGGCTGTCTATAACCGGGTTGAGATTTTTCACGGTTTATGGCCCGTGGGGCCGACCTGATATGGCTTATTTTTCTTTTACAAAGAATATTTTACAAGGTAAACCGATCACGGTGTACCGTGGGAAGGATCGGGTTGACTTGGCTCGGGATTTTACTTATATTGATGATATTGTGAAAGGGTGCGTGGCGTCGTTGGATACTTCGGGTAAGAGTACCGGGTCAGGCGGGAAGAAAAAGGGTCCCGCCCCGTACCGGATTTTTAATTTGGGTAATACCTCACCCGTGACCGTACCTGCATTGGTGAGCATTTTGGAAAAGAATTTGAAGATGAAAGCAAAGAAGAATGTGGTCGAAATGCCCGGAAATGGAGATGTTCCATTTACACACGCGAATATAAGTTTGGCCCGAAGGGAACTCGGGTATAACCCGACTACCGATTTGCCTACCGGGTTGAAAAAGTTTGTTAAATGGTATCTTTCATATTATGGTTATGATCACGGCAAGGGCAGTCCTGTAAATTTGTAGTTTTTTTTTTTGGTTTTGTTTTGTTATATTAGTTAGGAATCCTGTAAACCGTCACCTGTTGGTTTGGGTCGGTTTTTGGTATAAAAAATGAAAAACCAAAACATTCGGTTTGGGTTTTAGTTTTGTGTCAAAACCGATCCAAACCAACCAAACCCGTAATTAAGATTCTCATTCTTATTTAACTTTATTACATTCATATTTCCTTTGAAAGGAAAGAAATATGCCAAATGCATGATTCTTTGCTTGGGATCAGAGGTGAATTGAAAACTTTTTTCCTCATACTTTTCCTTTTGTTAATCATTAATTAATACTAATATCAATATAATTTAACATGTGTAATTTGTAAAAAAAGATCAATTTAACATTGTGTAAATTGTGAAAAGATCACTGTTTTGGTTTATTTAGTGGTGTTTTATATTTATGTATTTGAAACTTTTGTATCTATAAGTCTATAACAATGATCTTCATTTATGTATTTGAAAGGCTTAAAACTAACAAATAAATTCTAAAAACTTAATCTATAAATCAATATCTAAAAATTTCAAATACTTCATCTGTATATTAGAAGGATTATAGAAAATTTGGAAACCTGTAAGTCTGTAACCAATAAAATAAATAGAAAAATGTCATACCGAAAAAAAAAAAAAAAAAGATTAACTCATTTGAATATCATAATTTGAGTGGTTGGCAATGGCGTAATATTAGTCTAGTAGTTCACGCGGTTCTTCAAATAGCTTTATGGGTCATTCGGAATCGGCAAAACATCATGTCGGGTTGGAAATTTTCAATCCTAACTTGACCCATTAAAAATTTCAAGTCAGAAAAAACTTTAACCTAAGAAAGTAAGACCTGCCAACCCAGTCCTACCTCGTTTGACCTGATTAATACATGGGTTGGTAGGTTGATGGTTTAGCGGGTTAAACAGTTTGACTCGTCATTTGGGTTTTATGTTTAAAAAACAACAAAGTAACTAACAATACACCTATTTATAAAATGGATTGAAACTACAAGGTTCCAAAACATGGTTAAATCAAAATATAGAAATCATAAAATGTAACTAATTTTGTCTAATGATTATAGAAAACACAAATTTGTCTTCAAAAATCAAAATTCAGCCCACTCTTTCTTGCAGTTGTAGCCTCTCGATCCTATATTAAAATTGAAAGTTAGGACTTATCCTCATTGCCAAAGTCTACCGTTTAACAAGTTACAAACAAATAATCACTTTATCTGCAAGTAGCTTCCAATTGTATATTAGGGAATTAGAAGAAGGTTAAAAAGAAAACTACATCATTACATAACAACATAGCATCAAAAAGTGATTTTAATGATATTATGTATATGGATTTAGGTGTAGTTATTTTCCAAGGTTATGTTTTTGTTGTAAGGCTTTCTTCTTTTGGATTTGGAGTTGTTCAACAACCCCATTGTAAAAGCGTAGCTCTATCAAAATGAGCTATATTTTACAAAAACAAAATTAATTTAAAAAGATATTGGGTTGGCAGATCGATTTAATGGTCCAAAATCACATCCAGAACCCGATCTGAAAAAAATCAGGTTGGCAAGTCGAAAATACATAACCTTAGCCCAGTTTTTTTTACATGTCGGCTTTAGGCCGAGTTTTGAATTGAGTCGAGTATTGCCAGAATGTCAATCTTAGGCAAAACCGAATCGCTTTTGTTGAACCCATCATGGCGTTATGGGTTAAAATAGAAGACGTTTCCTGGCATTCATCGACTAACTTTCTTATGGATTTGCAATAAGTGTAAAAAGATTATGTTTAATTACTGTTGGGGGTCAAATTTTATATTTTAAGATCTTAAGGTTTAGGATCTTAACATTGCCCTCTAATACCATTGTGTCGTTGACTTCATTGTTATGAGCTTTACTATTGCTTTCGGGATCTTTAACCTCTACAGGATCTCGGATTATACTTAATGATTTCAGTTTCTAACATGTTTATAACGACTACAAAGGAATATTCATTTGAATTACTTAGATAAGAGTCTAGGAAGACTTGGCCGAAGCAAGCATATCAGAAGTCTGGTCAATTTCAACACATGGGATAAAGCTCAACGCTCCACTAATCCAGTCTTCAACGTGCTACGGTGTATCCCTGGTATCTCGGAAAGTTTGTTGTATCTTTAGTCTATAAATACGAGGCCACTGATCGATCTTAGACAACTATTCTCACACATACTTACACTACATTCCTTTCATTTCTCTGCTGTGTTGCTTTCTCTCTTGTTCTCTCATTTCTTCACATATTTGTATCAACCAAAGGCGCTCTTAGTTTGTACTATTAACATTTTTCTAATAAAACTAACAAGGCAGGAGCGATTGTCTTCTCCCAAGGTTTTTATGCCGGCAATCCAAAAGGATTAAGGGCTTTTCCTCGTAAACGAACGTGTCTTTTACTTTTACCAAGTATTTTACTATCATTCAGCTCAAGATCTTGGCATTTTCATTGTTTAATCATTAGATTTACAATCAAATCTTTACTTTTGTTTACCATTTGCATTAAAATCGTTTCATTTACTTTACTTAGATCCCTTTAGCACATTTATTTTACATTTTACAAGTCTAACTACATTTTCGCAGTTGTCTTTACTTTTGAAGATATCTTATTCCCAAGATCTTACAACACTAAACCTCACGAACGAAAGTTTGCTCACTTAATATTCTTAAGTCTTCTAGGTAGATTATCTCAAGTAATTTTTGCCCAAAACAATTACCACTCATGAATAGTGATGGATTAGTGACGAACTCATAACTAATTATAAATATCTGCAAGTTCACAATTTTAATCCAGCGGTAATATAATTAAATTAAAATGAACTAAAAGATACGAGTACTATTTTTGTTAAATAAAGATGCAAAATACTAGTACTATTTTATCAAATATAAATACACAAATTATGAAATATCTAAACAATACTTGTGACACAATATTGTTGTAAAGATGGAAAGGATAATATATAAACAATAAATGTGACATAAAACATTTGGACATAATGCATTTTTCTTTTGGACACGTATATTTTAAAAAATCAACCAATTTTTTATGAAATTTTGCATTATGTAAAAAAAACTCATTTTATTCATGGCATTCTCGAATATTACCCTGGTTTGCTCAAGGTGTTCAAATGCTAACTCAAAGCTAACTAGACACTTCATTTTTTTTTAAAATTTTGCTAGCATTATTGTACATTGTTGGGTGGTTTACTGCGTATAAGAATATAAGATTATGTAAACTAAATTTGTATTAGGGTTCTTTCTTGGAATCCTTGATATCTTATCATCTTAAATACCATAGCTTAACAAAATAAAATAAAGAGTTACTGATAATATGATCAACTATATAATGAAAAGTGATCTTTACACAAAACTGTTTTATGATACACAAAACTTTATGTATCACACGGTTGTACATTGTGCTGTGTGCTAGTTGTATAGTTTGTATATGACTAAAAGGTTTTATGTAGAGATGACCTTTATATGTAAAAGACTAAAATCATTTTTAAAAGGGTGATGTTTCGTACACCATTTTTTTTAGTCATACATCACTAAACATGTTTTAGGATGTTATATTGTACAATAATATGAATCATGTTTGATGGTTTACGACTAAAAAAAAAGTAATGTACGCCTTGTGAAAACACCACAATTATAATGACTACAGCCGTTGGATCAATAATGGGGTCAAAGTCAAATGCCGAAATACTAGGTTGCACGTTGAGTACAGGTAAACGGTACTCCACTATGGTATCACTGGCTTTGGAATCTAAACTTTTTTTAAGCGGCGAGGATTTATAAATATAGAGAAACGTTTAAGTTTGACCATTCAAGTCTAGTGATTAAATATTTGGGTTTAAAAACACAATATATTGCCGGTAAAAAAAACACACAACATATTTTTTTTCTTATAACACCAACCATCAATAAACAAATTAGTATTTAAGAGAACTTTGAACTTTGAGGTCTTAGGTTCAAATCCAGATATAAATAAAATGCTCCCCCGACTGAAGACATGAGTTTTATAGCTGACCCCAAATTTACCATTAAAAAAAAATAAAAAATTTAAAATTTCTGTACATAACATATTTTTCTGTTGGTCTCATCAATCTACTTTTTTTTCTCATTATTTTAAACAACTTACTTCCATTTTTTTTCTTTCCCTTTTAACACATTTCGATATCAGAGAGTTTTAAGGATCCACGTGGTATACTTGTATTGCTGACATATCCATTGAAGCCGATAACAAGGAATTTACATGTAAATTTTTTACTTGTGTGATAATTTACTTTTCATTTCATTACTTACGTGATAACTTACTTTGTATATATTATTTAATTATCATACTATGAAAAATTTGTATCTTAAACCGTCGTGTAACTGATAATTGGAAAAAGACAACAAATCTTGGTCACTTGTACTTTGTAAAATTGTGATAATGATATTAGGATTCTTTCAACCTGAATTATATCAAATTATCCTTGCAAGGTAAAATATGTCATGTTATACCTTGGTCGACAAGATTTTGTCATCCTTTCCTGATTTCAGATTATACGATGGTTAAAAAGAAACATGTTTTTAAATGATGGTTAATGTAGACATAAAAAGTAGGTTGTCACATAAAGGACAAAATAAAAATAGGTTGTCACGTAAGGAACAAAAAATTACGTGTAAATGTCACATCATAGTTCAATGGACATGTCAGCAACACTGTTATGCCACATAGAGAGTTACTGGAGCTCCAATAATGAAATAGGGTAAAAGGAAAAAAGAAAATAGAAGTAAGTTGTTTTAAAATGACGATAATTAACTTAAAAGTTTATATGGGAAGTAAACTAATGTAGTGTAGCATTGAAAACTCAATGCCTCCACAATGGTTCTCATGCTAGCACTTTTGATATGTTTAACTCTATTGTCTCTCTTTCTTTTCTATGGATATCTAATCGTGACAGGAAGCGAAACTTTTGTTGGAGTGACTGTATCGTGAACCCATTGGTTGTTGGATGATTGGGCATCGTTTGAGTAGGACTAATCGTGTTCTGCTTCTGGTTTTTTCTTCTTGTTGCGAGTGTTTTTGGCTATGATCACTGCCTTGAGCCGGTGGTTTTGTTTCTTCCCCTGGAACTTGTTTGGGTCTACACCAAAAACGTCAGAGTGAAAACCGGTGGCGCGACTTCTGTTGATGGAGATTTTTCTTATGTCTTGTTTATCGTAATTGACATAAATTTTTTCATCCATTTTGTAGTCTTAGCAGTCAAAGCCCCGGGATGTATCTAGAGTGTGTTTTTGTTGTATCTCTAGATTAGTTATTGGCTTTATTTCCTGTTTCTGCTTCTTTGTATTTTGTAATTGTACTTCTTTGCGACTAGCGCCTTGCTACTTGCCTTTTTAATATAAGTTCTGCTGTTCTAAAAAAAAAACTCAATGCCTCCTTAGAGCATGGGGTATGGAACAACAACGCCGAACCCCGAATGCTTAGTTGGCAGTCGGCAACGAAACCCATCCATACCTCCCCCGTTCTTTGCCGAACACTACATCAAGAATCATCAAAATCCTTTGTTTCCTTGCCGACGTTCGGCATCAGTATCTCTTATTTATATATTTATTTTGCTCTGTAGCTTTCCAAGTAAAAACAAAAACAAAAAATCATTTAAATCAAATCTAACCGTTGGAAGCTATAAAAAAAAAACAAACCAACGGTTATTTATAGTAATCTAACCTTGATAAAGGATTGAAGATGAAAAGGGATGTAAAGAAATGGACCGGGAGATCGATTATTCGAGCTACTAACATTCTTGTCGAAAAGTTGTATAGATATAGGTGGCGTGTGTATGTATAGGTAAGGGTTTGGGATTGAGGATGTATCTTACTGGATGAGAAGTGAAGAAATGTTTTTCACTTTTTTGATATCATTTTTTGCAAATTGAGGATTGGATTTGACTTTTCGTTTTCGTAGTCCTCTTATAATAAACTGTGAAGAAGAAGTGGTAGAACTGTAGAAGAAGAAGTGGGGATAGACTTGTTGATAATGACCAAGAGTATCCTTTTTATAGAAAAAGAAAAAGAAAAAGAAAAGAATATATATATGGATATATGGATGGGTATTATTTACATAGCATTACGTAGCAATTAATTTATAAACTGTATTTGTTTTCATATTTTTATAAACTGTATTTGTTTTCATATTTTTAAATAAAAAGTTATTTTAAAAATAATTTATGTAATTTTTAAAAGTAAAAAAAAAAAAAGTGGTGTTCTGCGTTCTGCGTAGTTCTGCATCCATAACGGCTCAAAATGAATGAAATGGTGAAAGATGATGTGGCGCTGAAGTGTCGTTCTGGATGGTTCTGCATATGGCATCCATACCTGATGCTCTTAGGATGAAGTTTTTGGGCGTTTAATGATCAATTCTACCAAGTCCAAAGGTGATGCACGTGGAAGTGGCCGCTGTATCAAGTCTCTATACATCTCTAGTTCTTCATCAACAGAAATGCTTAGTACCATTTTTTAGCACAAATGAGTTGTATATAGTTACCAAGACCTAACAAATCTTTAAAGCCCGTTTATTACTATAATTATATGTAAGGAAACTTAATTTATCGACATCTACTAATATACTAAAACAGGATTGAAGCATTCTTGGTGCAACACATGGAGCTTTTTTTGGACGACATATGTCACATTTAAACTATAATTAAGTCGAGTTTCCTAATTCCTAACTATGTTATATTTATCAACTAACCATTTTTAATATATTTTTTTTTCGAGATTTTTAATAATTATATTCCTTACATTTACCAATTAAAAAAAGAAAAGTTGTTTTAGTATTCTTCACAATACTCAAATAACAATATTAATTATTATTTTATTATTTTTGAAAACACACGAGTCAATCTTTAATATGAATATATATATTTTATTTAACTATAATTTAAAGAATATACTAATTCTATAGCAATCTTCTATATCTTCATTAAGTATATCGATATCGATAGAGAATATCTAAGTCACATAGATTATTTAAACCGTATACCATATCATACATGATTTAGCTATTACATATCATATTAAACTGTGTATTGAGTTTTCATGGTATTTTTGATTTGATTTTTAATAAACTAACTAGCATTTTTACCCCCGCGCGTTGACGCGAGAATGACTTTTTTTAACCCTGTAAAATCACGTAGTATACAAATAAAAAAAAAATCTTAAAATGATACAATAAGAATAATAATATGCAGAAAAAAAAAGATCTCAAAGTGACTATACAAATACATTTATGTTAAATCCTTGAACCCAAAATAATTAAAAAAAAAAGCAGCAGAACATGTAGCAATAATAAAAAAATAATGTGTAACAACTATAAGAATAAAGCAAAAATATAAAAACATAAAACAAAACAATAACTATATTCATGCATATAATGACAGTCCGGTGACAGTGATGAAATATAGTGTTTTACTATAAATGTCACACGAACGTAAGATGTAACAATGAAGAAAATTATCATAAGAAAACTGGGAAAAATAATCAAAACATGATGTTAAAAAAAGGGCGAGGGTGAGAATCGTAAAGTTATAAATTCAGGATTTAGAAAGAAAAGCAAACAAACCAAAGAAAAATACTTATGGGTAAAACCATAAATGTGTGAAAGTTGTATGACAGAAACAATATAACCTAAAAGTTTGATGTCTAACTTTAATTATGTAAGGGGGTATAAAGTGACAAATTAATAAGAAGAAGAAGAAAAGGGATAAAAAGGACAAAAAGTGGTTGTATAAAAGTGTTGTATTAAATGTTTAACAACTTGTACGTTTTAGGAATAGTACTTTCCTCACACATAGGAAAGTTGGTTTTTAAAATATATATAATATGTGAGTGTATATATATGTATATCTAATAGTATATATATATATATATATATATATATATATAAACAATGATTAACCCCGCCACGTGTCGCGAGTCGCCTCACCCTCATGGGTAGCCTCACTCCCCCTTTTTTTTTAGGCTACCCAACTTGCTGACGAGGCGTCACATGTCGCGAGTCGCCCACAAGTTGGGTAGGCCCACTCCTTTAAGTCTTAGTAGGTTTGCATTGCTATAATAAGAGGTCTAATCAATTGGCATGATCAAGTCTATTACTTATGAGCTTATCATTTCATGCTCAAACATGCAACCCACTTTTTATAAAAAAAAAAAAAAAAAAACGTTTAAGCTATAGGTTACAAAAAAGATTTCTGTTAACCTTTCTATTTCTATAAAAAATATCTTACATTTTCTAGCTTTAAAAATGAATACAAAGTTGGAAAAGTTAAATATATAAAAATCTTTTAACTTTGTGTAATTTTATGAAATAAATTTTGTTTATTTTATTATTTGTCTAACTTTTAGATTTAAAAAAAATAAATTAAAAAATAATGTTTGGGATAGTCCTGCAAACGTAACAATAGTAAACATAATGAAATGAGAAAAATAATATGACGTTAATACATCCAACGTTATGAAGTTTCACATATGGAGAGTTCTAGACCAGTCGGAATGGGGGCGTGATATTGCCCTTTTTTGTCAAAATATGCCCCATAAAGCCCAAGACTACCACCCCGCAGGGCGTGGTATTGTAATTTAAAGCTTGCTTCGTTACAAATTTAAAGCACATGCCCCCTGTTGCAAAGTGGTGGGCCACCCCACCTTTTACTGCCATTTCCTTTGACTTTACTTTCAAAGTTATTTTATTTTATTTTATTTTATTTTTATATTATTAATATATTAAAATTTGATTTAATTAAAAATATAAAATAACATAAAAGGTGGGTCCCCATGGGGCTTCTTTTGGGACTTCCCCACTCCCACAAAAAGTGATAATGCCCCCTTGCCACCTCATCCGCCACATAGCGCGAGATGCCCTTATGGGGGGCTTTCCCCACTCCCAATGGTCTAATTAGTTACCGTATTTATAGGTTCTATGACACTGGAAAGATCATTAAAGATGATGTCTATTTTATTTTGCAAGTAGAGTTTTTTGTTACGTGGTGGGCACTATGGAAGCATATAAACCAACTTGTCTTCAAGGGTGTTTCGAAAACTAGTTTATAGGTGTTTCGATCCATTGTTTTGATTTCCTTTTCATGGATTTTTACTCGGTCTAGAAAAACATCTATTTTTTGGCATTTTTGGGCCATGAGCCCCTCCTTTCAGTTGTAATAATTTTATTTTCTTGTTTCTTTCGACGTTTTGCCAAAATTTTAATAAATAAAGTTGACTATTAAAAAGAAAAAACTAAATAAAAGACTAAATAAGAGGAAATTTGTTTTCTCATAATGATAAAATTGACTATAAAACACATTAGAAAAACCATAAAACTTGAAGTAAAGATATTATATTCTTATATTTCTTTTACTAGCTAATCAACCCGGATATTGTTATGATAATGTATTATAAATTTTTAATTTTATAACCGTTGCTAACGTTATTGAATTGATAAAAAAAAAATAATAAACTAAATGTCGAAACTCAAAGAAAAAAAAAAAGATATTAGTTAGATGATATACTAATTAAACTAAATCTCTAATTTATATATTTGATTGAACATTTTGTGTAGCAAAAGCCTCAATCTATCGTTACTATTAAATTCTCTAATTTACCATCATGATTTATTTATTTATTTTACCACACAATTTTTCTCTAAATATATTGAAATATAAGAGCCGAATGAACCATTCTTGAAAATAAGTTTCAAACTATAAAAATATATATTGATTATAAACTTGGATTGAAATTTAGAATAGAAAATAGAGATACAATAAAATCAAAAATTGAACATTTACAAAAATCACGGATTTAACTACTTGCATGCTAATTTTTAGCAACTTGAAATTTACCCATTTCAACTGATGAATTAATTATAAAAAAATAAAAATTGATGAAATATAAAAATGACATTACAAAAAAAAAAAGGATTGACTTGAAAAAATAATTATGGTAGTGTCACGTAACAAAAAGATATAGATACAATGTAATTTACCAAGATGTTTTCGGGTATACTTACCTAAAGCCACACTAGAGATGAACTATTAATTTAAACAAACGTATAATTAGGTTAAGGGATATGCATAAAATAACCAAAAGCAAATGACTTTATTGACAAATATGTATTCCATAATCATACGTCTATTTCCTATCCCAATCACATCGTTTGACTTATTAGACATCGCTCCAGGCAAAAATAAATAAATAAATAAGAGGACGTTTGTTACGTTAGAATTGGAATGGGTTTTGAAAATCATAAATATAGTTTGGCTAATATATAAAAAAATAATAAATGTGACTAACTTGGTAGATTTATAAACATATATAAAAATTTGATATTGATACATGACAGATTAAAAGTGAAGATTAAGATAGATAATAAGTGAACTTCATATGTCATTAATTGAATTGATTAGGCATGTTTAAGCATATACATTTTAAGCATGTTTAGGAATGAAACACAAAAAGACAAACATTTTGATGATAAAACATTTTATAAAGAAACATGACTTCTGACCATTAGATGATCTTGATGCTGCGGATTCTTAACAATATTAGACCATGATATGTTTTGTTTGTATTGTTTTTTTGTTTTCATTGTTGACTAAAACATCGATGCAATTGATTAGAGTAAATGAAAAATGACATTGTTACAAAACTTTTTATTTTTTTAAATGGCGTGTTTCAAATCACCTTCAACTCATCATACAAGGGTGACTGCCACTCAGGATAAACTACATTGTCTTAACCGGGCATACGTTACCACAGAGTGACTCTTTAAGAAAAAAATCCCACAACCATGTCACCCTAAGATTCGAATCCATAACATGTAAATAAAACCCCGGATTAATCTGCAAGTTGATCCGACTTCGTTTACAACAAAACTACTCATCTTTCTAATGCCATAGAACCAAAATATATATCAAGTTATTCATATTTTGTAGTCTCGTGCCTTTATTTTGTCTTAAATGTATCATATAAAAAGAGTGAGAAGATCGAGAAAAATGCAAAAGAAGAAAAGGTTAAACAAGATGTTAAAGACTCAAAGCATGATGTTAATGAAAGAAACAAAAAGTGATCGAGTGGGGGATCAAGTGTTAGGCAGAGAGGAAGTAGTAGCTTCTATATACATAGACGAGGTAGACTTCTATATAGGTGCTCTGGGCGTATATACAGACACGCACGTGACTCAGAAAAGATACTGTGCTTGTTTTTGACCTTTTTTGATTCTTTACCAATTGACTTGTTAAGCATCTTTTGCTTAACAATATATGTGATAGATGGTGTTGTTTTTAAGAATGTGACTACGTTTTGTTTGTGAGTTTTTATGCACATCTTTGTTTAAACGATACGTCGGAGTTTGTGTGATTAAACCTAAAAAAATGTTTTTTTAGAGAATTATATATCACTCAAGCTACCAATGATCACAATCGGTGTAATTAAGCACCCAGGTTTTACTCACAAAATGAAAGTTCAATTATTGGCTTGGTCGTTGTTGTAGGGTTTTTTCTAAAATGGAGCTTCATGATGGATTGTTGGGCTTGGACTATCCAGCGTTGTTTGCGTTCGCATTGTCGTCTTCCTCCATTAGGTTACCCCTGGTAGTTGGGTTTTATTCATTGACCATTATATATATATATATCATTTAAGTTTTGGCTAAAGGGTAGAGACTCTTGCCTTTTAGGAGAAGATCGATGTTTAACTTCTGACATTAGTGGATTAATAATATATTCGTATAGTTTAGAAATAGTACTAAAAAAAGTATAATATTAGTCGTTAAAAGAAAAATTATATATCTTGCGCTACAAAATAACCTTTTATGTTGTTTTTCACTTGAAAGTTTAAAAATAGAACATAGAGAATGAAATTAAGTACAATATATCATTTGATTTGTAGAAATGGAGATCAAAAAATTGGCATCCTATAAAAAAAATAAAACATTTTCTAACACATACCCGTAGACCATAGTAAAAAGTGACAACAAACCAAACCTAATTACGTTCTTTTACTTTATTTAAACTCATTAGAAGGGTATGTTTGAATATAGTGCCTGCGATTATGGCTGATTTTTCAAAAGCTAGTAGAAGATAAGATTATTTATTTGATGAGCTTTCACAACAATTATGTGAATTTTTGTGACACGGTAGAATTATATATTCATGAACTTTTAGAAGTTGGCTTTTATAACTTACGGCGGTGGTGCGGCGGCGATTGGTAGTGGTGGCGGCGCAATGGGTGGCGGCGGCGCAATGGGTGTTAATGCTTTATAATGTAGTATAGATACTACAAGTAAGGCTTGTCCCAACATTAGTGTCGGCATCCGATGAGGTGTTAGTTAAGAGGTTTAATTGGAGCGTCGGCTAAGCAACGAGTGGGAGACACAGTGGGTAGGTCTCATGACCAATCCAACCGTTGCTTTATTAGAAAAACCTTTAATTAATTGAAAATAATATAAAAAGAAATAATGTGATAAGAGAAGTGAAGTGGTGTTGTTGGCAGAGGTTTGTCCTTTCAAAAATACTGATGTAACGGTGATGTAACAAAACGAGTGGTCTAAAAAAATTGTAATTACAAGCTAGGTCGAGAAGATGAGATATCAGACATGCAAGAGTATCATATATGGAGGGGTGATCTATGATGATCGGTGACACATCATATCCCCTCCTCTCAGGGGCGGAGGTACCCTTTGTTGAGTTGGTTCAAATGCACCTTCAATTTTAAAAAAAAATTTAGAGGTTTAATGTAAAATTGTAGATTTTTTAACGTGTACACCCCCAATTTGTTTTATTCTAAAAATTGTGACCCCCTAAAAATATTTTTTGACTCCACCACTGCCTCCTCTATTATTGCAAGTTGCAACACCAAAATTTCTCATGTTGTTGTCAAGAATATCAATGATCACTTTTTTACCGAAGAATTGGCAAGAGTGAAATTTGATAAGACCTTTGTGAGGATGACATCGAAAAAGGAGGTGTGAGATGAAAATGACGTCGAACACCAGGTCACCCTTGCCCATCCATTACGATTCCTATTTCGGATGCTTTAGTTGTTTGAGAAATTACAAAGAAATGACGTGAAAAGAGAATATCATATTTGAATTGGGATAAGTATTTTTTAATCTTTTACCTTAGCAGTTAAATATCTAAGTAGATTCTAAATTGTGTAATTTTTTATTTCTAGAGCATGTATTATTTGAACTCTTGTACATTGCTAGAGTTCGTGTTTATATATAGTAATATACTTCTTTGCCGTTAAAAAAAATATATATATCATATGTTTCCTTAATTTATTACAATTGTTTTCATAATTATGAGATGATAAGAGAATACAGTCTAGAGACTATACGTATAATTTATTAAAAACAAAAATAATATATATATATATAACGAAAATTCATAAGCCTAAACATGTATAACAAGAAAATCAAGACACATGATAAGATTGAAGTTGAAAATAAAGATAGATAAAAAATGAAATCCATATATTAATAGTTGATTTAATTAGACATGTTTAACGTTATAAATTTTAATCAAATTTGTTAAAAAGGTATATTCATCAAATGGATGCTAATGTCCTATACTCCAATATATACTTTTTGCCTAACTATTTATTACTATTTTAGGTGGAGTTGAAACAAATTATGTGCCGACTTATTTCCAGTTTTACCTAAAAGTATGAAACCGTAGTTTCTGATTGACTTATAGCATTAATTTCACCTTTCAATGGATACCATAATTAATTATTTTGGAAGAATTATTATTCTCAGGGCAAAACTTTCATCATAGTAGGAGTGAAAATTTTGGTATGAATTTTTGGTTGCTTGTTTTGAAATGGATATGAGATTTCGGAATAAAACCATTGATATGAGTTTTCTCCAAAACCCATCATAGTAGATGTTTTTGACAAGTAATCAACATTTTATAACAAAACTCATTTATCATTAGACGAAAAAAATTATATTGGTGTTTTCAAAATGTCGCCTTGTTTTCATTAGAGAGGTTACTTGATATTATTTTTGATGGATTTTTTATGTTCAGTTTTTTGTTAGTTTTCACGTTTGTTAAACCTATATGCAAATGTGCAAACATACGATTTACACATGTGCAGTCATAATTTTTCATCTATGAAATTCGATTTGCACATATGAAGACATAGTTTTTCACGTGTACAATACGATTTGCACATGTAAAAACATAATTTTTTACAATCCGAATGATAAACTAAAAGTTAAGTTCCAACTACGTACTAGTTTTTTCAAAAATCCTTTTTGTATGCGTCTGACTTGATGTCCTATTAAGTTTAGCTACAATATGGTTTAGGAGAGGTTTTTCTTTTCTTTTTTTTTGAACGGCAACTAAACAACTTATAGCCCGAACTCCGTCCAGGGTAACCTGGTGGCTAAAGGCTACCGTTAGCTGGCCTAAACCAGCTGGACGGAGCCCAAACCCGTTAATCCCACGATTCGGAGAAAACCCATCAACCCGTCTGCTCGTAAGCACGATGACGAATTAATGGAAAAAAATCTCGGTGCTTGTTCAAACTTGAACTTAGGTCTCCCCAAATCAGACTATTATTAAAAGACTCCGATGTCAAACCTCCTATGAATTTATCAAGTGATTCTTTCTAGCTATTTAATGTCTGTATTATTTTGTTTAAAAAGAGAAGGATTATTAAAAATTGGCATTATTGATTAATGTTTTTTATTAGAAAGAAGATGTAATATGTATGTATCGGAAATAGAGAAGGAGGGCAGGGGTTTGGATTGGGTTGGATTGGATGGTGGCAGTCTGGCAGATGGCGTAATGGAATGGAATGTAGTAAACGTGGATAACAATAAAAATGGCAAACAATGAAACCGCTGCGGTATGCAGTGGTTGTCACTCCCAATTTTTGATAACCCCAATACCAACCCACTCACAAACACTCACCCTTCTCTACTTGTCTCTTCTACGCAACACATTTTTCAACATCTATAACTCTATAACACCAAATTCTTAAATTCTCACTGTCACATCAGCGTCACGTCATCCCTTTCTCCCATAATTTACCCAGAATTTACTCCCTACAAACCATACCACCAAATTCTCAAATTCTCAATTTTTTATTTCCACATCATCACCACATATTACCCAAATATATTTAAA